>JAWPHD010002910.1:0-235803 GCA_037043455.1 Cyrtodaria siliqua | reverse complement strand
ATAAGGTTAAGGATATATCATGGGAGCAGGGCATTACATATTCATCTTGACAGAGTTGTGCAGGATAAGGAATAAGGTTAAGGATATATCATGGGAGCAGGGCATTACATATTCATCTGACAATGGGGATAAGGTTAAGGATATATCATGGGAGCAGGGCATTACATATTCATCTGACAATGGGGATACGGTTAAGGATATATCATGGGAGCAGGGCATTACACAGTCATCTGACAATGGAGATAAGGTTAAGGATATATCATTGGAGCAGTGCATTACATATTCATCTTGACAGAGTTATGCAGGATAAGGGATAAGGTTAAGGATATATCATGGGAGCAGGGCATTACATATTCATCTGACAATGGGGATAAGGTTAAGGATATATCATGGGAGCAGGGCATTACATAGTCATCTGACAATGGGGATAAGGTTAAGGATATATCATGGGAACAGGGCATTACATAGTCATCTGACAATGGGGATAAGGTTAAGGATATATCATGGAACAGGGCATTACATAGTCATCTGACAATGGGGATAAGGTTAAGGATATATCATGGGAGCAGGGCATTACATATTCATCTTGACAGAGTTGTGCAGGATAAGGGATAAGGTTAAGGATATATCATGGGAGCAGGGCATTACATATTCATCTGACAATGGGGATAAGGTTAAGAATATATCATGGGAGCAGGGCAATACATATTCATCTTGACAGAGTTATGCAGGATAAGGGATAAGGTTAAGGATATATCATGGGAGCAATGCATTACATATTCATCTGACAATGGGGATAAGGTTAAGAATATATCATGGGAGCAGGGCAATACATATTCATCTTGACAGAGTTATGCAGGATAAGGGATAAGGTTAAGGATATATCATGGGAGCAGTGCATTACATATTCATCTGACAATGGGGATAAGGTTAAGAATATATCATGGGAGCAGGGCAATACATATTCATCTTGACAGAGTTATGCAGGATAAGGGATAAGGTTAAGGATATATCATGGGAGCAGTGCATTACATATTCATCTGACAATGGGGATAAGGTTAAGGATATATCATGGGAGCAGGGCATTACATAGTCATCTGACAATGGGGATAAGGTTAAGGATATATCATGGGAACAGGGCATTACATATTCATCTGACAATGGGGATAAGGTTAAGGATATATCATGGGAGCAGTGCATTACATATTCATCTGACAATGGGGATAAGGTTAAGGATATATCATGGGAGCAGGGCATTACATATTCATCTTGACAGAGTTGTGCAGGATAAGGGATAAGGTTAAGGATATATCATGGGAGCAGGGCATTACATAGTCATCTTGACAGAGTTATGCAGGATAAGGGATAAGGTTAAGGATATATCATGGGAGCAGGGCATTACATATTCATCTGACAATGGGGATAAGGTTAAGGATATATCATGGGAGCAGGGCATTACATAGTCATCTGACAATGGGGATAAGGTTAAGGATATATCATGGGAACAGGGCATTACATATTCATCTGACAATGGGATAAGGTTAAGGATATATCATGGGAACAGGGCATTACATAGTCATCTGACAATGGGGATAAGGTTAAGGATATATCATGGGAGCAGTGCATTACATATTCATCTGACAATGGGGATAAGGTTAAGGATATATCATGGGAGCAGGGCATTACATATTCATCTTGACAGAGTTGTGCAGGATAAGGGATAAGGTTAAGGATATATCATGGGAGCAGGGCATTACATATTCATCTTGACAGAGTTGTGCAGGATAAGGGATAAGGTTAAGGATATATCATGGGAGCAGGGCATTACATATTCATCTGACAATGGGGATAAGGTTAAGGATATATCATGGGAGCAGGGCATTACATATTCATCTTGACAGAGTTGTGCAGGATAAGGGATAAGGTTAAGGATATATCATGGGAGCAGGGCATTACATATTCATCTGACAATGGGGATAAGGTTAAGAATATATCATGGGAGCAGGGCAATACATATTCATCTTGACAGAGTTATGCAGGATAAGGGATAAGGTTAAGGATATATCATGGGAGCAGTGCATTACATATTCATCTGACAATGGGGATAAAGTTAAGAATATATCATGGGAGCAGGGCAATACATATTCATCTTGACAGAGTTATGCAGGATAAGGGATAAGGTTAAGGATATATCATGGGAGCAGTGCATTACATATTCATCTGACAATGGGGATAAGGTTAAGAATATATCATGGGAGCAGGGCAATACATATTCATCTTGACAGAGTTATGCAGGATAAGGGATAAGGTTAAGGATATATCATGGGAGCAGTGCATTACATAGTCATCTGACAATGGGGATAAGGTTAAGAATATATCATGGGAGCAGGGCATTACATATTCATCTTGACAGAGTTGTGCAGGATAAGGGATAAGGTTAAGGATATATCATGGGAGCAGTGCATTACATATTCATCTGACAATGGGGATAAAGGTTAAGGATATACCATGGGAGCAGTGCATTACATATTCATATTGACAGAGTTATGCAGGATAAGGGATAAGGTTAAGAATATATCATGGGAGCAGTGCATTATATATTCATCTGACAATGGGGATAAGGTTAAGGATATATCATGGGAGCAGGGCATTACATAGTCATCTGACAATGGGGATCAGGTTAAGGATATATCATGGGAGCAGGGCATTACATAGTCATCTGACAATGGGGATAAGGTTAAGGATATATCATGGGAGCAGGGCATTACATATTCATCTGACAATGGGGATAAGGTTAAGGATATATCATGGGAGCAGGGCAATACATATTCATCTTGACAGAGTTATGCAGGATAAGGGATAAGGTTAAGGATATATCATGGGAGCAGTGCATTACATAGTCATCTGACAATGGAGATAATGTTAAGGATATATCATGGGAGCAGGGCATTACATATTCATCTTGACAGAGTTATGCAGGATAAGGGATAAGGTTAAGGATATATCATGGGAGCAGTGCATTACATATTCATCTGACAATGGGGATAAGGTTAAGGATATATCATGGGAGCAGGGCAATACATAGTCATCTTGACAGAGTTATGCAGGATAAGGGACAAGGTTAAGGATATATCATGTGAGCAGGGCATTACATATTCATCTGACAATGGGGATAAGGTTAAGGATATATCATTGGAGCAGGGCATTACATATTCATCTTGACAGAGATATGCAGGATAAGGGATAAGGTTAAGGATATATCATGGGAGCAGGGCAATACATATTTATCTTGACAGAGTTGTGCAGGATAAGGGATAATGTTAAGGATATATCATGGGAGCAGGGCATTACATATTCATCTGACAATGGGGATAAGGTTAAGGATATACCATGGGAGCAGTGCATTACATATTCATCTTGACAGAGTTATGCAGGATAAGGGATAAGGTTAAGGATATATCATGGGAGCAGTGCATTACATATTCATCTGACAATAGGGATAAGGTTAAGGATATATCATGAGAGCAGTGCATTATATATTCATCTGACAATGGGGATAAGGTTAAGGATATACCATGGGAGCAGTGCATTACATATTCATCTTGACAGAGTTGTGCAGGATAAGGGATAAGGTTAAGGATATATCATGGGAGCAGGGCATTACATATTCATCTTGACAGAGTTGTGCAGGATAAGGAATAAGGTTAAGGATATATCATGGGAGCAGGGCATTACATATTCATCTGACAATGGGGATAAGGTTAAGGATATATCATGGGAGCAGGGCATTACATATTCATCTGACAATGGGGATACGGTTAAGGATATATCATGGGAGCAGGGCATTACATAGTCATCTGACAATGGAGATAAGGTTAAGGATATATCATTGGAGCAGTGCATTACATATTCATCTTGACAGAGTTATGCAGGATAAGGGATAAGGTTAAGGATATATCATGGGAGCAGGGCATTACATATTCATCTGACAATGGGGATAAGGTTAAGGATATATCATGGGAGCAGGGCATTACATAGTCATCTGACAATGGGGATAAGGTTAAGGATATATCATGGGAACAGGGCATTACATAGTCATCTGACAATGGGGATAAGGTTAAGGATATATCATGGGAACAGGGCATTACATAGTCATCTGACAATGGGGATAAGGTTAAGGATATATCATGGGAGCAGGGCATTACATATTCATCTTGACAGAGTTGTGCAGGATAAGGGATAAGGTTAAGGATATATCATGGGAGCAGGGCATTACATATTCATCTGACAATGGGGATAAGGTTAAGAATATATCATGGGAGCAGGGCAATACATATTCATCTTGACAGAGTTATGCAGGATAAGGGATAAGGTTAAGGATATATCATGGGAGCAGTGCATTACATATTCATCTGACAATGGGGATAAGGTTAAGAATATATCATGGGAGCAGGGCAATACATATTCATCTTGACAGAGTTATGCAGGATAAGGGATAAGGTTAAGGATATATCATGGGAGCAGTGCATTACATATTCATCTGACAATGGGGATAAGGTTAAGAATATATCATGGGAGCAGGGCAATACATATTCATCTTGACAGAGTTATGCAGGATAAGGGATAAGGTTAAGGATATATCATGGGAGCAGTGCATTACATATTCATCTGACAATGGGGATAAGGTTAAGGATATATCATGGGAGCAGGGCATTACATAGTCATCTGACAATGGGGATAAGGTTAAGGATATATCATGGGAACAGGGCATTACATATTCATCTGACAATGGGGATAAGGTTAAGGATATATCATGGGAGCAGTGCATTACATATTCATCTGACAATGGGGATAAGGTTAAGGATATATCATGGGAGCAGGGCATTACATATTCATCTTGACAGAGTTGTGCAGGATAAGGGATAAGGTTAAGGATATATCATGGGAGCAGGGCATTACATAGTCATCTTGACAGAGTTATGCAGGATAAGGGATAAGGTTAAGGATATATCATGGGAGCAGGGCATTACATATTCATCTGACAATGGGGATAAGGTTAAGGATATATCATGGGAGCAGGGCATTACATAGTCATCTGACAATGGGGATAAGGTTAAGGATATATCATGGGAACAGGGCATTACATATTCATCTGACAATGGGGATAAGGTTAAGGATATATCATGGGAACAGGGCATTACATAGTCATCTGACAATGGGGATAAGGTTAAGGATATATCATGGGAGCAGTGCATTACATATTCATCTGACAATGGGGATAAGGTTAAGGATATATCATGGGAGCAGGGCATTACATATTCATCTTGACAGAGTTGTGCAGGATAAGGGATAAGGTTAAGGATATATCATGGGAGCAGGGCATTACATATTCATCTTGACAGAGTTGTGCAGGATAAGGGATAAGGTTAAGGATATATCATGGGAGCAGGGCATTACATATTCATCTGACAATGGGGATAAGGTTAAGGATATATCATGGGAGCAGGGCATTACATATTCATCTTGACAGAGTTGTGCAGGATAAGGGATAAGGTTAAGGATATATCATGGGAGCAGGGCATTACATATTCATCTGACAATGGGGATAAGGTTAAGAATATATCATGGGAGCAGGGCAATACATATTCATCTTGACAGAGTTATGCAGGATAAGGGATAAGGTTAAGGATATATCATGGGAGCAGTGCATTACATATTCATCTGACAATGGGGATAAAGTTAAGAATATATCATGGGAGCAGGGCAATACATATTCATCTTGACAGAGTTATGCAGGATAAGGGATAAGGTTAAGGATATATCATGGGAGCAGTGCATTACATATTCATCTGACAATGGGGATAAGGTTAAGAATATATCATGGGAGCAGGGCAATACATATTCATCTTGACAGAGTTATGCAGGATAAGGGATAAGGTTAAGGATATATCATGGGAGCAGTGCATTACATAGTCATCTGACAATGGGGATAAGGTTAAGAATATATCATGGGAGCAGGGCATTACATATTCATCTTGACAGAGTTGTGCAGGATAAGGGATAAGGTTAAGGATATATCATGGGAGCAGTGCATTACATATTCATCTGACAATGCATCTGTAATGAAAGGCAAGCACAACAGTGTTCAGAGAAGAATTAAGGACAGAAGCAAGCGGAACATGTTCAAAACCTCTTACCTAGAATGCTTTCAATGGAAGCCTAGTCATAAATTACTACAACAAGCCAAATCCATTACGAGCAATGCCCTGAAAGCTCGTCAGGAGGAAAAGAAAATGGAGAAAAAAAAGACATGTCTTAAAAATTGACCACAATTAGTCAAAGTAGCAAAGAATATAGGGTGTAAGTTCCTAGTTCATGTTATTACCACGGTTACAAGCCAACACTGTTAGATGTTACTGGAATGCCTTCGGACACCCATAGCGTGTCGGACAACTTTGTGGCCTTCAAATAACTGTGGCCCACTTTTGAAGCTAAATCCTGAGAGTAAAATAAATAATGTTGTTCATACAGTATTTTGTAAAACATTCACCTTTAAACACTATTTACCTTTACCTTATATTAATATATTAGTAGACATCAAGTGCTTCAACTTGAAATCAATATTAAGGATTTAATAAATAAATCATTAAACCATCAGAAACATCAACACACTTGCCATACATTTTCAACCGAAAAATAACCGGGAATCTACCGGGAAATAGTATCACCCGAAGTTTGACGTCCTCACTTTATGCATTTGTAACCATAGGATGATATTTTGATCACGTGATCAAATTGTATTTTATTTCGATAAAAACATCATTTTTGAATAATAAGTATTAATATAATGTTATATTTCTGTAATTAAACGTATCACTTAAATTAAAGACCGAAAACAAAAAACAAAAAATAAAAAACGTACGAAACTGACTGGTCTTCTACTTTGTAGGCCTAAAACATTGCCCTTTATTTGACGTCTACTGTCCAGCCTACCGTTTGAAAATGGCGGTGCGAAACCTGACGAAAAATAAATATCCCATAGTATATTTTAAAAACAAGTAAGTTTTGATACTAGCGTTACTGCAAGAGGGCTTCGCCCGTATCACTTATACTTTTCAAGAAGTAGTCGCTACAATCTTGTTTTTTTAAATCTATTTTTGGCTTTGGTGGCCACCTTGGATCTCACATCAATGTGAATTTTTGCTAGGATCAACTAGACATCACGGGCAACAAAACGTTTATGAAGTGTTGGCTCTTATGGATGGCGGGAGTTGTACAGTACTGGGTCTACCCATGAAAAGTGGGTAGTCTGCCTCCACCACAAAAATCAACCATCATATATAACCTTAACTGTGTTGAAAATGACAGAAAACACCATACAAACAAATCAAACACTTCAAGATTGCCATGTGTCCCTTTAAACCATTTTCAGTAGACATATTCAGGGTTCGACACTAATGCAGGTCTGCTGGCCCGAGACCACATGATTTTTGAAAGGACCACCATTTTCCTAAAGATTAGTGGCCCATCGGGCCTGCTATTTTAAATTATGAACATTAAAAATATACATGATGTATATCCATCTCATGTAGTAGGATTGTACATATAGGAGGGTCAATCGTTCGCATGATTGACATAGTTGAACAGGTTTTCGCGTTCTTAATGTGGAATATTCTCAAAATCATCTCTCTGCCACCAAAATAAAAGACAAAGCTGAAAAACAGTGTAAACATTGAACAGAACAACACTGTATATGTGTGGTTTTCTTTTTACTGTAATGTTTCGGTAAGTATAGCTGTACATGAGAAGGACCAGCTATCAATTAGAAGGACCCCCAGTTTTCAATGGCAGGAAGTCATGCAGGCTTTCTACTTATAAAAGTCAGTGTCGAACCCTGCATATCTGAGACCAAAAGAAACATTTCCTTGATATCCATTACCAGTTATCACATCTTCTTGACATACCAATATAACTGATGCGTTATTTTTGAAAATCACTTTTTAAGGAAGAAATGTGTCCTTTTTATCCAATATCAATACACAAATTTGAAAAAGTTAACTTAAAATCCAAGACCATTCGCTGAATCTACACAATAATGCCATTTCAAACAATTCATCATTTTCAACATATTACGGTAAATAAAGAAGGAGTTTGATAAAACAAAGCGTACACATTTGACATTTTAAAAATTAATACTTCCTATATGTCTGGTATATATATAACTGGTACCCTCTTGCATACCATAGACTAATCGGGGAACCAAATGGTACCCTGTTGTATACCATAGAGTAATCAGGGAACCAGCTTATTTGCTATTCGCTGGATAAATCTATAATTAGCAAGGGGCTTATAGGTAGCTTCGCATCCAGTGTATTTATATCCATGATTTAACAAACATCAAATATTGTGTCAAGAGTTTGAAAACAAAATCTTCTGATTTATTCTGTTTGGTCTGTCACATGTAAGAATGTCTGATAGATGACAGACCATATTTGTAGGATGCACATACAAACTGATTTGTTATTACAATTATGCACTAAATGCTGCTCTAGTACTTGATTAATTCTTAAAGAACCTAAACCACCATTTTTCACAACAAAACCATTTGTCCAAACTCTATCAATGGTTTGAGGTTATAAAATAATGCCTCTGTGCCTATGTTTAGTCTAGATTTATTCACAGGTACTTAAATATTAACCAAATATGCATAAAATGAATTGAGTAACTCATAATTTGATAATTTGGCAAGGATAACAACAGCGTGATGTTTTACCTGGCCTGTAGTCTAAAACAGTTTTGATTAGCAACATATGTAAGTTACATACATATATATATATCTTATCGTTAGTAGGGTTAGAATCAGTGTTCATATTTGTAAAATTTGCCTGTTGTTGCTGGACAGAGGCTTAAAATGTGTCCAAGATGGGTTTCCAGCAATACATGTACATGCAGAATGTTAAAATTAAAAAATGTGAATCACAAACATAAATGCATAAACAGTAAATGAGGACTAAAGAAAGAAATGATTTGTTAGTAATGCAAATATAAGCTACATACACAGCAAGTTTCATTGCAATATCTCATTCCTAACTTAAGTAATTCAGCAGAAATCATTTTTTGCTATTTTTAGTAAAACTGACCTTGACCCCAAATGCAATCCTAAGCTTACTTTTCATATAAGGTACACACATAGATTTGTTCTAATATCTCATTCCCAACTAAAATTATTGAGCTGAAACTGTTTTTCTATTTTTAGTAACAATGAACTTAAACTTGATCCCAATGACCCCAAATACAATCCCAAACTTCCTTTTGATAACTGCTACTTACACAACAAGTTTCATTCTAATATCTCATTCCTTGCTTAAGATATTGAGCAGAAACCATGTTTTTATTTTAAGAAACAGTGATCTTGACCTTTTCCTTGACCCCAGTGACCCCAAATGCAATCACAAACTTCCTTTCCATATAAGATGCCTACACAGCAAGTTTCATTCCAATATCTCATTCCCAACAAAAGTTATTGCATGGAAATATGTTTTTCTATTTTTAATAATAATGACTCCAGTGACCCCATATGCAATCCCAAATTACCTTATGATATAAGCTACCATGCATAGCAAGTTTCACTCTAATATCTCATTCCTCACTTAAGTTATTGAGCGGAACCATTTTTATATTTTTAGTAACAGTAACCTTGACTTGACCCCAGTGACCCCAAATGCAATCCCAAGCTTCCATTCCATATAAGTAGCTACACAGCAATTTTCATTCCAATAAAGATTTTTCTATTTTTAGAACCAGTGACCTTGACTTTTTCTTTGGCTTCAGTGACCCCAAACTGTATTTCATATACAAGGTTCATTGTTTCATTGACTCCAGGCTGTATTCCATATACAAAGTTCATTGTTCCATGGACTCCAGACTGTATTCCATATCGCGTACTGTTCACAAGGCAAAAGTTAATGGACGGACGGACGACGGACAACTTGTCATCCCATATCAAAATTCTTTGGCCAGTAGAGCTAAAAATGCAAAAATGTGAAATGCAGTCTTCACAGAACACAGGCAGCTCTCTCCAACCTGCAATGGATTCCTAAGCTGGAACATGAAAAAGGAGCAAAAATGCAGACTGGGTTGGTGAGCGCAGACTGCATGCAACAAATGTACATACGTTTCTAAGATGTTCAGCCTATATGATGAAGTACCAGCCTCAGGTCCTGGGCGGCGTGCAGCCACAATAAATCGCAGACTTTGTGTTGGACTTAGTCAGACACCGATAGCTGTGAACAGTTTTTCGAAGATATGCTGTAGAATTAATGTTCCATCTCTATCTAAATCTGAAATGCAGAAAAATGCAAACATAGTCATGAAGAAAATTTAAAATAGAAATAAAGAAGACATGACCTGTCGCTGTGAGAGATTGAAAGAATTAAATATCATAAAAGGACAAAAATTAAACAAAATCAATGTTCAGTTTGATGGCATATATCAATGCTATTTATTCAGGCATTGGTCCACGTGTATCGGTCTATCCTCCGAGCACGTTAAAGAACCATAGGAATCTATTCGATAATAAGAGAAGGGCAAGTTCCCGGATTCCTATGTATCCTTCCCCTCTCTCTGGGGCGGCTCTAAATAACCTATACTGTGTTGATGAGCCGTTAAACAACATTCAATTCAATTCAGGCATTGGTAAAACTCCATTGCAGCCAGCTACACAAGTCCATTATTTAGTTGCTGAAAATCAGACCCCAAATAATGATACAAATTGCTCTACTTACAAAAAACAAACATTGCTAATAAATGTGTTGTTATAAATTTGTTATAAATTTGCTATTTGTTTTAACAAGAGGACCAAGATGGCCCTATAGCACTCACCTGAGTATTGGCCCATTTTCAAACTTTTTCCGACATATTATGGTCATATAAAAACTGTGCAAGTTTGGTTAAGATTGTTCAAGAAATGTGGCCTCTGTCCTGTTACAAAGATGAACTAGAACTATCACTGAAAGTGATAATACCCACGCAACACCTTTTCAATTGCAAACATTGCATATAAAGAGACAAATTTGACGCATTTAACCTCTGACTTTTAAGTAAGTTTCATCAAGATTGAATAATAAAATAATAAACAATGGCAATTTTGGAAAATAACAATGAAAGGGCCATAACTCCGGCATTACCAGTGGGATCTGGGGAAAAAAAGATATAATTATCAATAATAATAAAAAATTAAATAAAAAGTAAAAACAAGAGGTCAATGACCTTGAAGCTCTACTGATAGGTGTTGATAGCTAGCTCAGCATTCCTGTGAAGTTTCATGAAAATATGTCAAATAGTTTCAGAGGAGTAGTCATTATAAGTTTTTACTATATAACTCTATTTAAACAAAGATAGCCGCTGGAAGTCACATTTAATGTTGAATCAAAATGATTTTTTCAACAAGGATCAACATGTCATGCTGATCAATTTAGAAAAAGCCCCATATCAGTATCAGGTATAGTTTTCAAGGAGTAGTCGCTACAAATTTGTTTTTTAAAATTTTATTTTTATCCATGGCGGCCATCCTGAATTTCCGGCCGATGTGAAATTTTGCTAGGACCAACTACACATCAACAGCAACAGTTTTGTGAAGCTTCATGAAAATCTTTCCAGTAGTTTTAGAGAAGTAGTCGCTACAAGTATTTACTATATAACTCTATGTTAACAAAGATGGCCACTGGCAGCCATGTTTAACGAAGAATCTAAATAATTTTCGACAAAGACCAACATCATGTCATGCTAATCATTTTAGAAAAAGTCCCATATCAATATCACAATTTTAAGCTGTGGTGGCCATCTTGAATTTCTGATCAACCTGAAATGTTTGCTAGGATCAACTAGATATCAAGAGCAATATTCCAGTAAAGTTTCATGAAAATCTGTCAAGTCAGGGCTCAACACTAACTTTTTTTTCAACTAGCCCAGTCGGGCTAGTAGATGCAGAACCTACTAGCCCTGACCCAAGTTTCATGTGCCCTGACCAAGTTATATTAAAATCTTTATATTATGCAACTCGTTTGTTTCTTGTGTGGGGAGATGCGCAAATATGATTTATTCTAAATAGGCTTAATACTATATTTATAAACTGTTTTGGACTAAGAGAATGTGTATTTAGTATAGCATAGCATAATCACTTAATAAGGACTTAAATTATGAAGGATCAGAGCTATAGGTTGTTACCATTGTGCACATATCAGTGTTTTCCTCCACCGGTGGGAGTGGGGTGTCAGAGGAGATACACTGAGGATATAACATCACTGATGAACCTGGTACCAAACTGGTAGACTCTAATGCCTATGGAATTAAGATGTACAAGATGCTTACTCCTAGTGCAGTAATTACAAAAGGGCAGGCAGATAACAAAAAAAAGATGCATTAGGTCGAACAAAACTGTTTTTCTACTTTTACTTTTGTTATAGACTACACCAGATAAAAAGAATGAAAAGAATGATAAATTAGGTCAAACAGAACGTTTTTTCCTACTTTCACTTTCGTTATATAATGCATGTAGATAAATCTTATGTTTGGAAATTATTAGCACGGTTTATGCCTAAATCTGACTGGTACTCTAGTTGTTTTTTTGTTAATATCTTTTGAGATGCCAAATTGCAATTCTTCGAATAAGTATCGAAATTAACCAAGGTCGAGGAACATCTTGGATACAATGGCAAACTTGATTCATTCGAAACTAACATGGCATTTTGAAATAAAAACAGATGCACACCAATTCATTACGACATGCATCGATAGCGACATGCATCGATAGCGACATGCGCCGATAGTATCTTAGCTCATCAAACAACGCCGTCAAATTGCCATAATCGTTTAATTGCCCTACTTGTTTACAAATTGGTTTGATTGAATCGCCATTGTTACACTTTATCACGTGGTAGTGAACGGGAGTTGTTTCATTGGCTGGTAAAAATACATCGGTTATTTGATTGGATAATATGGATACAGTACTAGGTCGAGTGTTGCGTCATGATTTTTAATTATTGAACAGAATATTACCAATGGCACAAAGCGACAACACCATCTCAATAACTGATTTACACACTGATGTGTATTTCACACTAATCTGGCGCGTGACTAAATTACTTCCTGCATAGAGGGGCTCGTTACGGGGGTATATTTCACACGGTATACCACAGATCTAACAACATTAATGTTAATATTTCTGTGGGTATACGAATTCTAAAGACCGCGTATCTTCAATTGAAGATTGGAAAACTCGCGCGTGTTATAAATAATTCGGGAAGCCGTCGCGCATGCGCATTACGTTAGGTTTTTGTGAGAGTGAAACGTATTTTACACGCAGAACTAAATGAAATTTTAAAAGAACATTTCTTATAGGTAAATGTCCGGTTCTTATTGTACACGACCGGTCGGGCATATTCCTGGGACATTCGCAAGCCCGGACCTATGTACAGGCAGTGAATGTCGTTCGGACGTGCCTTAGTGTCGAGCCCTGCAAGTAGTTTCAGAGTAGTAGTGGCTACAATTATTTACTGTATAACACTATGCAAACAAAGAAGCCATGTTTAATGACGAATCAAAATGATTTTCGACAAGAACCAACATCATGTCATGCTGATCGTTTTAGAAAAAGTCCCATATCAATATCACTTATAGTTTTCAGGAAGTAGATGCTACAAATTCGTTTTTTAATTATCTATTTTTAGCCATGGCGGCCAGCCTGAAATTTTATTAGCATCAACTAGACATCAAGAGCAACATTCCTGTGAAGTTTCATGAACATCCGTCAAGTAGTTTCAGAGGAGTAGTTGCTACAAGTTTTTATGAAATAACTCTATGTAAACAAAGATGGCCGTTGATGGCCATGTTTAATATCGAATCAAAATAATTTTCTTCGACAAGGACCAATGTCATGTCATGTTGATCATTTTAGAAAAAGTCCCATAACAATATCACTTATAGTTTCCAAGAAGTAGTCGCTACAAACTTGTTTTTTAAAAATCTGTTTTTAGATGTGGTGGCCATCTTGGATTGCACATCAACCTGAATTTTTGCTAGGATCAACAAGACATTATGGGCAACATTTGTGTAAAGTTAAAATTTTGCTAATTCAGGGGCCAGAACTCTGGTGTTACTAGTCTGATCTGGCCCATTATCGAAATCGTCCGAGATCTTGTGGTCATATACACTCTGTGCAAGTTTGGTTAAGATTGTTCAAGTAATGTGGCCTCTATTATGTAAATAAGCAAGCTTAAAGTTGACGACAGACCGACGACAGACGACAGACAAAGGGTGGTCACAATAGTTCACCCTTGAGCACTAGGTGCTCAGGTGAGCTAAAAATAAAACAAGTTATCAAGCACTGAGACGAAGGGTGGTCACAATAGCACACCCTTGAGCAGAGCACTACGTGCTCAGATGAGCTAAAAATAAAACCAGTTATCAAGCACTGATATAAATATTTATCCAGTATCATATAGAAATGGAACCTGCTTTCATATAGATATTTTGTTTGTTGATTTTTCGTTTTTTGTCGTCTTCAACAATATCTGTTAATATATTATTCGTGCAATGTAATCAACAATTAATACTACTTTTTTTAAAAATAAAACAAGTTCAACCTTAAGCTTATACAATAATTAGAATATTTTATGACAGATTCTGATAAGATTAATCATTTCCATACAAAATACTGATTCTTAATAGCAATGCACAAGCAACATGATATGTAATATATATTTATGAATCCAATATACGGTATACAATACTAACGATATATTGCTGTTGCAGCACGTGCGTTTCATTTGTTCATGTTAAATGATGTTTGATAGACTAGAAACTGTATTGTTCGCGTCTAAATAAAGTAATCTGTATTCTAATTAAAATCACTAAATTAATTCTGCCCTGGCCATCACGAGGGTGAATGTTCGGCAAACATTCCAATGACCATGAGCATTGGTAATGAAGAGGCATGGACTTTGAATGCTTTGCTGGTCTCGCAAGTGATGGCTTTGGGTTAGAGACGGTATTGGTAACAACAGATCCTGACTCATCTGCACAAAGTGTATCCCAACATTTGTTTTCAAGCGCCATACTTGAAACCTCTCCCATTCCATTGTTAGATACCAGACATATACCACAAAATCACAGGTGACTTGTTTCCATGGTTAGGTACCAGACATGTATCACAAAATCACATGTTCAAAATATGACAGACCAGACATAAACACAACAAGAAGCAGTCTTAGAGACAGCCATATCCCGCCGCAGTGTATTTTCCTATCTAGCTACAGAACGTATGATTGGATGCTTTGTTTGAAGGAAGTGTTATCAGTGCACATAAAGCAGAAAATAAAATGAACAAAAAATATAAGTATAACACTACAAACAGCAGTAACTTTGGGTTTTGTGTTTGTCTATGGGTAACAGACTGTCAATAATGTAGTTGACAATAAGCATGCATTACAACTTCAATTCCTAGTGAACTCGTCTAAAAAATTTGAATGGTATAAACACATATTTCGCAATGTACAAAAGCTATCATTTTAATTGCTAAAACGACATTTTCGTAAATCAGTCTACTGTCAGTGTAGCATGCCATAATTATTAGATGTATATTAGCAACAAAATGTTCATTAGCATCTGTAGCGCAGTTGATTCAGGCATCGTGTTAGTGGTGGGGAAGTCGGGGTTCAAGACTGCTGATTTACTTTTCCCTTCTTTTTATTCAATTTTCATCTTTATTATGGTTTTCATTATTGCAAATGGTAAAAGTAGATACAAAAATCGAACAGGAAAAATAGCATTCAAGGACGACAGTCAACCACAAACACACTCAAAAACAAAGAACAACTTTAAAGATGAATAAAAGGCCAAATAAGACATCATAAACACAAAAGGGCTACCGCCTTGGAACGGTCAGTGGCAAAAAAGGCTGCTGGGGGTTTAAACCAGGTTCTAAGGTACATCAAACCTCACACTTGCCCTACTGTCATCCCCATAAAATGGAACAGTGTAAATAAAGAAATCCTCGCCATGGACTATTCTCTAACCAACGAAGCAGCATTAATATGCAATATAAGCAAAATACAAAGATGCTCGTGTATATATAAACAAAAACAAAAACAATAGCCTATGTATGGTATTTTACGTCATGTTTAACACATGTAAGGTTATATATAACGGTCGATTTTTTGTGGTAGAGGCAGACCACCCACATTTCCTGGGTAGAACCAGTACTGTACACCTCCCGCCATCCATAAGAATCGACACTTCCTCACTTAAAAGTCGAGCTCCCAGTGGGATTCGAACCCGCAGCGATGAGGGGCGAAGGTTTACAATGCAACATCGTTAACCATTCGGCCACGGAGATGCGATATATATGAAGGTACTCAATGTCTTGGCAGAAGCAAGAGCAATCAGAGACCAAACCATCGAAGGCACAACAAGACAAGGTAAGGCAGCAATGAACAGTTCCTTTAAATGTTTCACTTTGAAAACGCAATCTTATAATTACACATGGCAGCAGTGAACAGTTTACATGTGTTGTAATGCACACGCTAATGCACATGTATCCCTTACATGCGAACAATTGTATTTCTGTGCTGATGTGTACTTCTAGCACATCGTGGGTGAATTGTAATAAATATGTAAGGCATGTAAAGGTATTTGAACAGAGAGAAGTGAGGTCGCTCACCATGAATCAAAATGTTTGGTAGGAAAAACTGATGAATAAAAATGAAAGAATGTGCCTGGTAAGAAAAACGGTCATGGCGTGTTTATGTCTCCATGACAAGATTTGATATATTATTATGTTAAATTTTTGTTTCCAGTTCCTACCCAGATATGTTATCTCTCTCGTCAGCTATGTCATGCTTGCATAAAACCTTGCTTTCAATCTGACAGAGTTATTGTCACTGCACTCGGTACGTCCTCTCATTGCCATTTATCTTTGTGCGAAGTTTCATTCCAGTCCCATTAGTAGTTTTTAAGCTATGCAACCGAAAAGAACAATAAGTATAAAATAACAAAGGGCAATAACTCTAATTTAAAGAAACATATAGTTATTGTTCTTTCATTCTCCATATTCTCTTATTGCTCTCTGTCATCAGCAGATCCATTAGTAGTTTTGGAGCTATGCTTCGGACAATAATTTTAAGTATATAATTGCAAAGGCCAATAACTCTATTGGCCATGAAGATGGAGTTATGGTTATTGCAATCTTCACATAGTCTACTTGCCCTCTATCATTGTGTGATGTTTCATTCCAGTCTAGTAGTTTTTGAGTTACGCTCCGGACAAGAATTATACAAGTATAAAAATACAAAGGGCAATAATTCTCAATTACATGAAGGCAGAGGTGTGGTTCTTGCATTTTGCACTTACTCTCACAGCCTTCTATCATTGTGTGAAATTTGATTGCAGTCCCATTAGTAGTTTTCATGTTATGGAGCATACACAAATTATAAGTATAAACTTACAAAGGGCAATAAATCTAAATTAAATGAAGATGAAGTTATGGTTATTGCTAATTCTATCCATTCCCCACACCACCCAATAAATTGAAAACTACTAATGGTACATACCCCAATCAAAGGTTAAAAACACAGAAAAATACCAACACTCAAAAATGTGAAGCAACAAATAGAAGCTTAAGGAGATCCTTACCTAAAAATGTCACATTTTCAAGAAGTGTGTTTGGTAGATCCCACAGTTCTGTTCACCATGTGAACAATGGCCCAGGAGAGTCTGTGTACAAACTCTGCCATGCTGTTGGTTGTACTATAAAACCAGGCACATGCCTTGCTCGAGCCCTGAAAAGACACCAAATTGAAAATAAACGCGATAAAATTTAAAAAATGTCAATATGTTATACAAGGAATCAATGTTTCGGAAAAGAAAGCAAGTGTATAAACTTTATTGCAAACATCAAGAGAAAATTAAATATAGAAAAACTATGCTCTTGCCCGTAAAGGAAGAAAATGCATCCACTTCCAATTCCAACCAGTTTTATTTAAAAAAATAAATAAAATAACAAACACATATGCTATATGTTAATGTTTGCTAGATATTTTATAATAAATAACCATGGCACGGTTAAATTCCTGATCCGAACTGTGCATTAAAATGTGTGCATTGCAAGTGCATGTCTATACAGCCACTTTCTTGTCTGATGTCATGCCAGGTGGCATGATGTCAGGTGACGTCACATAATGAAATCATGTTTGTCATAATGAACATTTAGGATCTATTCACATTAAAAATACCTTGATTTTTAAAAGAACTAATACACAATAAAATATTATTTAATTCCTTATTCCATGGGTGAAAGTAAAAAATATGCCAATACTGAAAATTATCAGCGAGGGGTCAAGGGGGCTTTGCAGCATTACTCGAATGTAATACACAGGTTTTGATATTGGTTATGCCATCGTGTCTTAGATTCCCGCCGAAACTAATTTACATTCAAATTCAAAGTTATCATCCAAATGTTGCAATGTTATTCAGCCGATTGCTCCATCAATAGTGTATTTACATGAAAGCAGTGATAAAACCCTTCATCTGCATTGTAATAAACAAATACTCAACGCAAATTATACATCAACACATGTGGCTAGCAGACATATTGTTTACATGGCCACAGTGCACTATTTTCAGCGCAATGAAACACACAAGGTGGAAACCCGAAGAATGACGGGATTGGCTGAGCATTCACGATAGTGTTTGCTATTGACCCTTCACACAAAAATCCCCTGGCTGGTCCAATGTAAAAATAACATGGTAAATAATGTGGCAACGTTTTACTTAATCATTCTCATATGTTAACGAATCCCTCTCGTCCAACCACTCCCATCGCGAGTTATTTATAACGTCTTGTTCGAGCCTCTTTGTATCAAATTTAAGGTCTACAAATTTCATTTTACCGATTTAATATTTTTACATCTCGGAAAAAAAATGATAACTCGGATGCTTTCCAACGTGACTAATAAATGGAGTTAACATACTGTTTCCCAATAAATGGTGAATAATTGATTCCTAACCGTATGTCATCGATGGCTCAGTTGGTAGAGCACTGGTACAGTAAACCAGAGACCCTGCGTTCGAATCCCAGTTGAGAAACAATTTTTTCACCAAATACCTTTATTTTCTGAACACACAGTAGAAATGCCTTCATTCTCTGAACACACAGTAGTCATTCTCTCTGAATGCATTATTACCCTTAATATAATTTAAAAGATGAACAATTTTCATATTGTCTGGCACAGTACTCTCTGTTATTGACAGGTTATAATAAATGTGACACAGTACTCTCTGTTATTGACATGTTATAATAAACATGGCACAGTACTCTCTGTTATTGACATGTTATAATAAACATGACACAGTACTCTCTGTTATAATAAATGTGACACCGTACTCTTTGTTATTGACATGTTTTAATAAACTTGACACAGTGCTCTCTGTTATTGACATGTTACAATAAACATGACACAGTACTCTCTGTTATTGACATGTTATAATAAACATGACACAGTACACTCTGTTATTGACATGTTATAATAAACATGACACAGTACTCTCTGTTATTGACATGTTTTAATAAATGTGACACAGTACTCTTTGTTATTGACATTTTATAATAAACATGACACAGTACTCTCTGTAATTGACGTTATAATAAATGTGACACAGTACTCTCTGTTATTGACATGTTATTATAATAAACGTGACACAAATGTACTCTGTTATTGACAAGGTACAATTAACATGACTGGTAACTTTAAGACATCTGCATCATCCTTTAAAAACTCTATATACGCAATATAAATGGCTTTAACAAGCCAAACCCCAAAACTAAAGCGCCGACTTACGAGTTCATTTTACGCATATTCAATCAAAACAGTGTCATTTTAGGATTATTTTGTATTTAAAACTTTGTGATTCTTGGTTTCAAGAAACTCATTACTCACTGAGAGATACAACATTTCAATTCTCTTTTTTTAAAGTTATTTATGATCAAAACAGTGTCATTTTAGGATTATTTTGTATTTAAAACTTTGTGATTCTTGGTTTCAAGAAACTCATTACTCACTGAGAGATACAACATTTCAATTCTCTTTTTTAAAGTTATTTATATACTCAATCAGTTCTCAGAACTGGTTGTCACAGGAAGGTAGCTAAACCTTTCTTGATGTGCAGGCCCGACCATTTCTAGTGGGGTCCAAGCATGCTACCCCGGACATCTCTGTTGCATTTGGCGCATATTTAGCATATTTAGACATAATTTGAAATCAAAAATCACTAAATTCTAAATATAATTCTAAAATGGGTTAAAAGATTGTTTCACGGGGTTTTTAATGACCCATAAATAACCTATACTTTTAATCAGCATATATTTATTATTATACGACCCAAACACTTGGATAAATGGTTTTGTAGTATAATTTTGCTGTTATATGGTGGGTTAGTTGCTTTAATTACATATATTTAAAATAGGTGAAGCTTTTTCATTTACTATCACCATGCAAAGGTTTAGCCTTTTGTATACAATATACGATGACCTTTATATCGGGAAACCACTCGTTATATGACTGAAAATAAATGCAGTGCAAAACGCAGACTCTTTGTTACAAATGCAAGCAATTTTCGTGATCTTGTTAATATCACATTCCCTTCTTTATAAATTCATTTGTTCCTCCATTACATTTTCTGAAACAATGGTAGTAATATACACTTATAAATCCCTTGTAATTATTTACAGGTTACTTCCCTTTGATTAAAAAAATGCCTTTGTTTGGAATTTGAATTTCACACTAACAATAATGATTGAAACTGTATGTCAATACTTTCAAACCAAAAACTGTTGTCTACCCTTGTCTTCATACAAATCAAAGCATACAACTGTTTTTGACATGCAAAAGTTTTGGAGTGGACAGGAAATGGTCCTTACTACAGGTAAATAAGAACTGATTTTCAGAGTGACCCTGACCTTTAACATACTGGGTGTTGGGTTCTGCACATCATCTTGATAATTGAATTGGGGTTTTACGGCACACCAACACAAGAAAGGTTATATGGCACCAAACAGGGATGAACATGCCAGGCTCATCCTCCATTTAGATCTAAATAAAACATGGAGAATGGACCTAGAACCTTCTAACCTGCAGAACTGCAGAGTTGCTGCAAATTCTATTGTAGACACTATTTATGATGGAGCCACATTTCCACATTTGCATATGCGGCGTCATGAAGAAAACCTTGAATAAGCATGATAAAAAAAAACAGGACAAAATGAATATGAAGTGGGGTCCTACCCCTCTGCCTCTAGCAGGATTTGCAGTGGTTGTATTCTACCATGGCAACCACATGGGGATTGTCTTGATGAGATGAGTATATGTGCCTAGTTATTGAAAGAATTGACAGATGCCATTACTGTATCCACTTCGACCTGCTCAAACAGGAGAGCTCAGACACTGGGGATAAAAATCAGGCTTGATGTATAACAGCATAAATGGTTCTCCATGCCCCTTCCATAGGATGCTGACAACCGGATAAAACTCAAACCTCATTAGAATTCATAGAAACTTACAAAACTTACTTTATTATGCAAATAAATAAAAATAAATTGCATCCCATTTAACTACTTTATATTTAAAACTGTGAAAAGCATAATGCGGTGCATTTCCAAATATCAATAACATGTCCAGAATACAGTTACAAATAACAGGAAACTACACTAAAAAATAAAATAAATTTTACTTCTTTAATAATTCTTTGTAATATTACTAAAGGAGGTTTGCTGGGAAAGGACTTAGAGCTGACCATTTTTTTTTAATTGATATTTAAAGCTTATTTGATATCATTTAGATACAAAATTATCAAAAAAAGGGTAGGTCATCGCATTTTTTTGCACTAGACATGTTAGAAGAAGACACATATTTCCAACTCCAAAATGTCAATGAAAAGAGATAAACTAGAGTCAATGAACATTTTCCAAAGAAAAATTCATGACATCACATTTATTGAAAAACAAGGATTAATTTTCAATTACATATATACGAGGGCTGTTCAGATAATATGGTACAAGGACTTTTTCGATATCGCACTCATTTATTGACGTAAACCTTTAAGATTCATATACGTTG
Source organism: Cyrtodaria siliqua (assembly GCA_037043455.1). Classification (NCBI taxonomy): domain Eukaryota; kingdom Metazoa; phylum Mollusca; class Bivalvia; order Adapedonta; family Hiatellidae; genus Cyrtodaria; species Cyrtodaria siliqua. Next base: position 213,637 of record JAWPHD010002910.1, on the reverse strand, counting down.
TAATCCATGCAACTCGTAAGAAATTCATTTTGATTTAAACGTTTGATTTAAACAAACAAGAGGCCCAAGAGGGCCTGTGGATGCTCTACTGGCTAAAACAGCTCTTATTGGGGGTTCAGCAGAACTTAGGTTCAGGGGTTCAGGAGAATTAATCCAGAGTAAGTTTGTTTATTAAAACCTTGAAAGGGCCATTATAAACTCTGCCAAAAATCTTTCAAGCAGAACACTGCAATTATATGCACAACTAGGCTTAATACTGATCCTACCTGAAAAGTTTCATTGAAATCTGGCCAGGGGTTCAGGAGAACTAGTCCGGAGTGAGTTTGTTTATTAAAACCTTGAAAGGACCTAACTCCGCCAAAAATCTTTCAAGCAGAATGCTGCAATGATATGCACAACTTGGCTTGGTATTCATCATCACGCCAAGATTCGTTTAAATCCAGCCAGGAGTTCGGAAGTGACTAGTCTGGACACAGTTTGTGTATTAAAACCTTAAAAGGGCCATAACTCCACCAAAAATCATTCAGTCGGAACACGAAGAAAATATGCACAACTACGCCGAATACTGATCATCATTAAAATGTTTCGTTGAAATCTGGCCAGGGGTTCAGAAGAAAGTCCGGACAAGGTCTGTGTATTAAAACCTGAGGGCCAGAACTTTATCAAAATCATTCAACCAGAACATGGTGACGATATGCACAGCTAGGCTTGGCAATGATCATCCCTGCAAAATGCTGTTGAAATCCGACCAAATGAAGGCCTTTGTCTGTACGAGGCAAAAATAGCATTTTTAACTTAATCAAGGGCCATAACTCTGTTGTTACTAATCCAAGCTGGCTGGTTTTCGAACCCTTCTAAGCTTTCATTGATATTAACAATCTGGCAAAGTTTGGTAAAGATTGAATGAAAAATAAAGGCGCTATCGAGGTAAAATACAGCATGTTTAACTAAATCAAGGGCCATAACTCTGATGTTACTTATCCAATTTGGCTAGTTTTTTAACTTGTTTGAGCTTTCATTAATATTAGTAATCTGGTAAAGCTTGGTAAAGATGGAAAAATGAAGGCCCTATTGTGTTAACGAAACAAACGAAGGCATAGTTCAGAAAATCAAGGGCCATAACTCCCTTGTAACTGGTCTGATCTGGCTGGTTTTCAAAATTGTTTGCGCTTTCATTGATATCAACAATCTTGTAAAGTTAGGAAAAGATTCGATGAAGAATGAAGGCCCTATCGTGTTAACAAAGCCAAATTATAGCATATTTCAGAATATCAAGGACCATAGCTCCGGTGTAAATGGTCCGATCTGGATGGTTTTCGAATTTCGGAAAAAAAAAAGAGGTCAATGACCTTGAAGCTCTACTGATTGATTTTGATTTCAGGAAGTAGTCACTACAAAAATGTTTTTTGAAAAATTATTTTTAGCCGTGGCGGCCATCTTGAATTTCCGGCCGACCTAAAATTTTGCTAGGATCAATAAGACATCAAGCAACATTCCTGTGAAGTTTCATGAAAATCCGTCAAGTAGTTTCAGAGGAGTTATTTAAGTCACTACAAGTTTTCATTATATAACTCTATGTAAAAAAAGATGGCCGCTGACAGCAATGTTTAACATCGAATCAAAACGATTTTTGACAAGGACCAACAACATGTCATGCTGATCATTTTAGAAAAAGTCCCATATCAATATCACTTATAGTTTTCAAGAAGTAGTCGCTATAAACTTGTATTTTGAAAATCTATTTTTAGCCATGGTGGCCATCTTGAATTTCCGGCCAACCTGAAATTTTGCTAGGATCAATAAGACATCAAGAGCAACATTCGTGTGAAGTTTCATAAAAATCCGTCAGGTAGTTTCAGAGGAGTAATCGCTACAATTTTTCATTATATAACTCTATGTAAACATAGATGGCCACTGGCAGCCATGTTTAATGTCGAATCAAAATAATGTTCGACTCGGATAAAAATGATGTCATGCTGATCATTTTAGAAAAAGTCCCATATCAATATCACTTATAGTTTTCAAGAAGTAGTCGCTACAAACTTGTTTTTTAAAAATCTATTTTTAGCTGTGGCGGCCATATTGAATTTCTGGCCGATCTGAAATTTTACTAGGATCAATTACACATTAAGAGCAACATTCCTGTAAAGTTTCATGAAAATCCGCCAAGCAGTTTCAGAGGAGTAGTCGCTACACATTTGTACTATATAACTATGTTAACAAAGATGGCCGCTGGCAGCCATGTTTAACGTCGAATCAAAACGATTTTTGACAAGGACCAACATTGTCATTTTAGAAAAAGTCCCATATCAGATCACTTATAGTTTTCAAGAAATAGTCACTACACACTTGTATTTTGAAAAATTATTTTTAGCCGTGGCGGCCATCTTGAATTTCCGGCCGACCTGAAATTTTGCTAGGATCAATAAGACATCAAGAGCAACATTCCTGTGAAGTTTCATGAAAATCCGCCAAGTAGTTTCAGAGGAATTGAATTTAATTGGGGTTTTAAGGCGCATCAGGAGTAGTCGCTACAAGTTTTCATTATATAACTCTATGTAAACAAAGATGGCCGCTGGCAGCCATGTTTAACGTCGAAACAAAATGATTTTCGACAAGAACCAACATAATGACATGCTGATCATTTTAGAAAAAGTCCCATATCAATATCACTTAGAGTTTTCAAGAAGTAGTCGCTACAAACTTGTTTTTTAAAAACCTATTTTTAGATTTGGCGGCCATCTTGGATTTCACGTCCACAGGAATTTTTGCTAGGATCAACTACACTTCATGGGCAACATTTCTGTAAAGTTTCATGAAAATCCATTCAGTAGTTTCGGAGGAGTAGTCGCTACAAAAAAAAGTTTACGGAAGGACAGACAGACAGACGGACGGATGACGGAAGCCGCACCATGGCATAAGCTCTGCTGATCTCTGATCAGTCGAGCTAAAAACGCGAATAAACCTGTTTTTGTTTTATTATTAGAATTGATATCAAAATGTTAACTGATTATACTTTTACATTAAGGATGCTTGTCTTTTTTTTTAAGAATGTCAATTACTATAATCCAGCACAATGACTGCGGTTTTATCTAGTTTATTGGGTTCAACAATGTCCATCCACACCATTTTATTATTTTGTTCACTATGTGGGGAGGTAATTAATCCAATGAAGGTAGAATTGTTGCTGTCTTTTTCATTAAGCTATCCAAGTTTAATACTCAGTATAAGCAGACACTCATAAAATCGTCCGTTATATAAAACATTTATATATTTATTACAAAACACAGTGGAACATTTATATATTTATTACAACACAGTGGAACATTTATATATTTATTACAAATACACTGTGGAACATTTATATATTTATTACAACACAGTGGAACATTTATATATTTATTACAAATACACAGTGGGACATTTATATATTACAACAATTGCAATCATGAAACGGTACTTTAATTTATGACCGCTCCGCATCAAACTCGAGAAGGTCAAAATTGTTTCACGGGCCTGTATAGGAGTTTTACTTTTGAATAAATTTCAGGGTTGCCAGAATATCAGCCAAATAAAATTCCGTCTTCTCTGACCTAATGTCATTTTTCACCCCACCAATTTGATGCAATTTAATCGGCCTCCACCTCCCCTACAGCCGTCCACTCCACCCATTTTGCTCTTGGTTTGAATTCAAACATTTTACATCTGTACATTATTTTTAAAATGTGAAACAACTATTGTCGTACAGTCACAAAACTTTTATCATACAAAAGTAATGAATTTAAACAAGTTTCTTTTAAAAAAAAAAGTAACTGAAAAATCCTGCATCAATTTGCATCAAACCTAGTTTAATTTGATTTTTAAAAATCCCCCGACCTTGTGGGGAAATATCCCAGACTTTTCAAGCTTCCACAGGCAACACTGAATAGGATATTATGATTTAAAGAAGACATATATTAACTTAGCAAAAGTTTAAAGTACCCCTTATTTTTTCCCTTCTGATATAGAATGCAAAACAGGAAATAAACAATGGTGTACATACACAGGGAAACATACATTTATTACAACACAGTGAAACATTTATATAATATACTGAAAGGAAAAAGAAACGCACAATTTAAAAGATTGCCTATACTACACTTTTATTCACACCTAATTCCACGTAATATTCCAGATATATCTCAACACGTTTTGTACAAAAAGGGGCTACAAGTAATTACAGAAAGGACAACTCTTTTCATGGAGCAGACTTTTTAATCAAAGTATACTTTTTTTACAAGAAATTCATAAATGTTGAAGTTTCGCTTAAAAAAGTCAAGCCATTTCAGTATTGTGTTTAATGTTAAGAGATTGCAACCTTTAAAAGCCTACGTTTGCTTACCAGCTTGAGCCAAATGCACATTCTGTCAATAATGAAACTTTAAAGGGGTAACCATTGTTGTTTTCGTTGCTGTTTAAACCTTCTTTCTGAAAGGACAGGCCTAATGTCGCCCTGTACCATTCAATTAGCAGTAGCATATTAAACATACATTATATAGCGGAAATACCCATTATACAGCGGAAATACCCATTATACGGCGGAAATACCCATTATACCTTGCTTTTTCCTTTCAGTATATATTACAACTACACAGAGAATCATTTATATATTATTACAACAAAATGAAACAATTATGGTAACTATATATTTATAACAATAACACAGCAAAACATTTATATATCGCTGTGTTTGATAGATTAATTTAATCACAGATATTAAGTAATTAGTTCAGTCCATGCCATCAACTATATTTTAATAAGCGTTCGCTTTTCCATGACTTATTTTCAAAATTCCCTTACCTTGGGGTAAAAATATCCCCTTATTTTTTTCCCTGCTTCTGTAGAATGCAAAACAGTAAATAAACAATGGTGTAAGTAGAATAATTAGATAGACCTCCAAAATATTTTACTGAAACGTTTAGTACACAAGAGAGTTATCACACAAAAACAACAAGGGTTGTGTAAATAGTGGCTTTTACTCATCAAAAAACAATCAAATTACCTCCCTTTGAAGTTTCCATAGCATCCATAAAGGAGTATTGGTTGGTAAAATCTGAAACTGTTGAATGGAATATTTATTACTCAGTGAAGTGTGCTTACAAACATCAAAAACTGTTTAAATAAAAATGTGCTGTTTGAGCCATCCTACACCCTCAAAAACTGGCCCATAAGAATACCAGCAAAAAAAGAGGGTATTTTTTATTTTTGCTTGGTATATAAAATGGATGTACAGTAACATCATGAAAGATCTTCAGAAAGTTACATTCATTCGAACAAGACATTTTTTGGATATTAAAGGGACACATGGCAATCTTGGAAGTTTTTAAAAAGCATTTAAAATTACCTTTATTAATCTAGTATCATTTTGTTTTTAAACCTGCTTGAGTTTTAAGTTTTCAGTATATTACTGGTGTAAGATAATCAACTAACACGCAAAAGCAATTAATGATTGAACAAATGCAAGTAATGTGAAAAACAGAGGAGTTTTTAAAAATTAAGATTGCCATGTGTTTCTTGGAGACAGCAGTAATATTTAAAATATGAATAATTTGAAGAAAAAATAAATAAAAACTACAATCATCTGAATGGGTCTGTAATAACACTGTAAATTAATGTTACTTCTTCTATGCAACATTTATGCAACATTTACGGTGAACTAGTCCATAAAGTGCACTCCACTAAGGGCTATTCCAATAAAACATACACAGGATCCCTGAGGAAAGCACTTTTCATATTGAACACACACAGATGCAAAACTGAGTTTAAAGAACCAAACTTTCAGAAAATGGTGCTCATCGATAGAGGTTTAATAAACTGAATTCATGGGGTCCCCGGTATGTCTTAATGGAATAGTCCTGAGTGCCATATCACATTTTGATACATTTTTCATTAATAATATGAATCTGGAAATGTTTAGGTAAGGTCCCGTCATGAACAGGAAAACTTTACAACAGATGTATACCGTTACTAAACCTACTGACGACAAGCTATATAAGTCAAACTTGCTCATGCGACCACAAGCATTCAGAAACCAATTGTCTTATGCTATCATTTAAGTGACTTGCCTAATATCAATAATTTCGATCATTAAGTGACCGCTAATGAGATGAGTGAACTGTGTCATAAGTTATCGGCTTATTGTGTCCAAATTGGATAATCATGCCTTTATTTGCTGTTAACAATTGAAGTGAAAAAAAGTGAAAACAATTTTTGACGCAAGAGAATCTTATCAATCGCAACATTCTTCATTACGATTAAAAGATTATTATTTAAGGATATTAGCCAAGTGTTCTTGTTGATCACTCAAGAGTTTAGACAATTACTCACAATGACTTTCGTACATAGTCAACAGATGACATAAGATTTACCCAATCTAGCGAGAAATAACCATTTGAAACAAAACTGTTTTTTTAAGAGTTACCAACTCATAATTCATTTTAATTCAATTTAAGCATATTCAATCTCGAGTATTTTAAGTATCCATGAATAACCTATACTTTTAATTGGAACATATACATTATTTTATGTCTAAACACCTGTATATGGTTTGGATAAACAATTTTGTATTGCCATTATTTGGCAGATTAGTGCCTTTAAAATATTACTAAACTAAAATTAATTTTTATACACTTTTCCTCAAATGTTGTTGTGAACACCAGTCATTATTCTAGTTTTTTTAACTTTAAAAGTTAATTGTTCAGTTGAAAACATGACAAATCCAGAATGCCATTGCTGTTCATAGAAGGCGGGTGAAGATGCAGAAACAAGTTGCTCGCAGCTGTGACTGAAATAATCATAACAAAATATAAGAAAAAATTGATTAATGGTTCATCAAATTATCTTTGTTTTTCCTTATATTTATTTAGGGCGATTCTATTAAGACATACCAGGAAGGCGGTTTATTAAACATCTATGTGTGAACCCTATTTTCCAAAATTGGGTTCTTTAAACTAAATTTTGCATCTATGGGTGGGTGTTCAATTTCAAAAGTGCCTTCCTGGGGTAACATGTATATTTTAATGGAATGGCACTAAACTGAGCTAAATACAAGATGCTATCTTTATTTTGAAGCATTATGGGACAAATGATATGTCAGCCTTTATAATAATTATGTTTACTATGTTCAGCTTTTTGATAAAGTGTCTCAACAAAAACACGTTTATTATTAGCAAAACTGAATAATACATTTATATGGATCTTGATGATAAATGAAACGTCTGTTATTACCTATAATGAAAATATTCCATCAGAGCAATACTCCCCGAGGCAAGAAATGAGCCCAATTTTGAGGACATTATTATTCCCATGTTCAGTGAAATCTGAAAGATACAACTTATAATGTCACTTACTGCCAAAAACAAGAAAACAAACATTAATACACAAACACAACCATCTCCAATAAAAGATGCAACAAAAGCAACAAGAACGAGCTATGCTGGAAAAGACTGAATGTTTAAAGTTTGAAGGCTGTATGGTTTTAGAAACCGAGCTTACGCCGCAAATGTCATTTTTCGACACACTATAAACAATATTCTTACAATAATTGAAGAAAATCCAAAAAGTGAGTCGGGCGTGGATACTTTTTGCTAGAATTGTTGTGTTAAAATTTTAGAGCAGCAAGTATCTAAAGAAACTGAGCTAAACACGTAGTGCTAACATTTTTAAACACGTTATTGGACATATGGACCATCGTCCATCATTGTGTCAAGCATTTCGCTCAAGCAGTTCAACAATTTGATTTATTAGTAATGAATATATAGTCACATCCTCATCCAGTTAAATGTAAGGGCTGTTAAATGACACCTTCCATAATGACTTCACACACAATGTAAGGGCTGTTGAATGACACCTTCCAAAACAGTGGTAAGTGACTTCAAACAAAACAAAGAACAATACATCTAAATATTTTACCTGCTGATGAAACCAATATCCAAAATTCATTAGAGTCCTCGAAATGAGAGGCATGACAAATGGATGTTGAAGTCTGAAAAAGATAAACAAAAACATTTAAAACATGCCCTATAACTTCAATCACTGTTTAAATAACAAAAGCTATTAAATACTCAATATCTTTCCCTCTTATGATTTACTACGGCAACTTGTTTAACAAATATTATGTTCATCAAAATGTTAATTCAAGGTATACATTCTGTGTTACCTGCCGTCTGATTTTCATAATACTTTTCCTTCTGATATACATATTTTAACATGATTAAGGTTACATCCCTTTTATACACAAAACATTTACCTGATGGGGATTACACATCATAGTTGAACTGTTGTCTATGCCTGGCAGTGAATAAATCATTGGCCCTTCATTGTAAGCCAGTTCCACTCTACACCGCCGATATGCAGCACTTACATTCTGCAAATAATGATCCTGACTGCATCATGGAAATGAAAAAAAATGAAATAGGTTTTATTTTATGCTTTGCACTGAAATATTTTTACTGAATTAAACAATTTCAGAACTATTTTTTGGCGTGTATTAACTAGTGATCTGTAGTGAAGCAGTTATAAATTGGGGCTACCAGCGGGGAATACAAATGTGAAATAGACACAAAAACACTGATCGAAGCATAAAATAAAAGAAAATTTGTTGTTTATTTCAGTGGAAGATTTTGAAGTTGAACTTTATTTCATCTTGTGAAGCTCCCAAAACAGTATTCTCGCTCATGGACTCGTGGCTACTTGATGAAATAAAGTTGCATCTTCCACTAAAAAAACCAAATATCATCTATTTAATTCGTTGTATATTTGCCTCTGGTTAAAGCTGTGTACTTGGATAACAAATACTGCTAAGAACATGCAATACATTTGCAAACTACCAAGTACATTTGCATTGATTGGTACACAATGTATAATCCTAATTTTACTTATGATACCAATTTCTCATCTGAAATCTATAACTAGTTTACCAAAAAGAAGTGTTAATACATGTATCTAGAGGCCAGCCTGCCTGATGGCTACATACCATAACCACCATCAACAACATCAGATCCACCACCATCGCCATCAGCACCATTTCTACAATCCATCATTTACTCCAGCAGCAGCAGCAACAGTAACATCAATACCATTTTCACCACCATCGTCATCGGCGCCATTCCTATCATCCATGGTTCCATTATCCCCAGCAGCAGCATCATCAACAACCATTATATGAAAGCAAATATCAAGAAAATACATACCAATAAACATAATTTTCCCCCCAAAGGAAACGGATTTTTAACAATCTTAAAAGCATTCAGTTTGCAATTGTCATAATGTAATTGGATAATACGACACAGGCAGTAAGTGTTGACAACAAAGTGACTATCATTATTGACAGGCATGAAAATGGTTTCTTATTATTGATTTGTGAGAGATTTGTGTGAGACCTGTCATTCATTACTGACGGCATGAGAATGGTCATTCCTTAAAGAAGTTTGAAAACAGTTTACTCATTGTTGATGTGAGAACAACCCATTCATAACTGTTATGGAGTATAATAAAGGTTTCCAGCATAAGTGTAATATAAATAAAGGTTCCAGCAACAGTGTGACATGAATGAAGCCAGCATAAATGTAAAAATAAAGGTACCAGCATTAGCAACCAGAATAAAGAATTCTAGCATAAGTGTAACATAAATCAAACCTCCAGTATTGGTGCGACATGGATAAAGATTCCAGCATTAGTGTGACACGACAAACGATTCAGTTGGATATGGATACAGGTTACAGCATCAGTTTGACATGGAAAACGATCACAGCATCAGTTCGAAATGGATAAAGGTCACAGCACCAGTTGGAAAACGGATAAAGGTCTCAGCATCACTTCGACAGGGATAAAGGTCACAGCATCAGTCAGACATCGAAAAAGGTCACAGCATCGACATGGATAAAGGTCACAGCATCAGTTCGACATGGATAAAGGTAACAGCATCAGTTCGACATGGATAAAGGTAACAGCATCAGTTCGAATGGATAAAGGTCACAGCATCAGTTCGACATGGATAAAGGTAACAGCATCTCTTCGACATGGATAAAGGTAACAGCATCTCTTCGACATGGATAAAGGTCCCAGCATCTCTTCGACATGGATAAAGGTCACAGCATCAGTTTGACATGGATAAAGATCCCAGCATCAGTTCGAAAACGGATAAAGGTCACAGCATCAGTTCGAAACGGATAACAGTTCCAGCATCATTTCGACATGGATAAAGGTCGCAGCATCAGTTCGAAGTGGATAAAGGTCCCAGCATCAATTCGACATGGATAAAGTTCACAGCATCAGTTCGACACGGATAAAGTTCACAGCATCAGCTCGACACGGATAAAGGTCCCAGCATCATCTCGACATGGATAAAGGTCCCAGCATCAGTTCGACACGGATAAAGGTCTCAGTATTAGTTCGACGGATTAATAGGGAACACAACTTCAGTTCATTTGAAAAATGCATAATTAATTTTAATATGAAATAAGTCAGAAGATATGGACAAAAACGATGGATGACCTTGACCCCTAACATTCACCTTCTATTAATGATAAGAACAAGTAACAATTAATCCTGAAACGATTTAGGAGAAAATTGGACTTTACAACAATATTCCATGATATTGTCCAGAGACCTTACACATCAGACTATGTATTCAGTATGAAGTATAATCATCTACTTTTAAGTATTTAAACATATATAGACACTCATGGATGCACAAGACTAAGAAAATTGAATGACTTGAACCTTTATCATTTGTACAGCTTCCCTACATTTTTTCATTTTCAAACTTTTCTATGATCCAATTGAAACAAACCTTTAAATTAACCTGTGGCAATCGGTGCATGACACTGCCTATTGACAATAATCTCTACTGATTATCAGAAACAGTTAAATACACAAATTAAGACATCGACACATGACCTAGAACATAGCGACTCTGAATTGAACCCGTACACACAGCAAGTTTAGAAGTTATGAACAGCTAGGACACAAAAAATTGCATCCCCTACACCAGTACCCTTGATCTTGAAATGGAACACCGAAATATGGTACATGACACAATCGTATTCAAATAAATTTTCATATCAAAGTTTGGTGAACATCTGAAACAGCTAGTTCACATTCCGAAAGCTAAAACTTGTTTCAACATCATCAAGGGCAGTACTCTAAATGTTATGCAGTGTTGATTTCACTCACTGTTGAAGATGTTATTGTAACAAACTTTCAAGTAAAACATTGAAAAGTCTAAATATAGATATTTATTTGACTATGAATTAAGATATTCCATAAATAAGCAGTCAATCTCTTATTTTTCCATAAACAAGGACAATAACACCTTATAACATGCACATCAATTTTCCTTAGGGTCAAATTTGTTCGAGCCATCTGGCTGAAGCAAATCTTCCTATATCAGATTTGGTGACATTTGGGGAAATCAGAAACCATTTACTCAATGTTATTGTGTAAACCAGTCATTAAATGGATAGTAAGATTAGGGCGATCCTGGGTACCTCTTTACCCTCTCCCTCTCCCTTGGAGGCGACCTATATATATAACCTAAATAAAGTTTTCAGAGCTGTTAAACAACAATTTAACTATATGAATCACATTTTTTATTTTTATTCCTTGGTATTATTAATAATTATTAATAATATCAAAGCATTTTATTCATGTTTATATTATTTTTATTTATTTTAAATTATTATTATTTTATAATTGTTATATATTTTAAATCATTATTTATTAATTGGCTCTTTAATAAAGTTTTTTATTATTTTTATTTTAAATTATTATTATATATTTTATATATTTTAAATTAATATTAACTATTTTAAATCATTATTAATTTCATCAAATTGAATGTTTAAGTAAATAGAACAGTACTCTTTTTTTTTTAATATACTAGTACAATATTATTTATATATTTTAAATTACTTTATTAATAAATTAAAATTATTAAATTATTAATAAATTAATTATTTTTGTATTTTCGATATGATTACAAACTGAATTGTTGCTTAACAGCTCAACACATTATATAGGTTATTTTAGGTCACTTTCAAAGTTGAGAACAGAAGTGGCATAAAGGTTGATTTTGGTGGGAAAGGTTATCCCTGTCCACCCCAGAACCACCAAAACATAGTCTCATTTAGTACCGAAGTTCAGATGAAGAGAGGTCCCCTTCGGGATAACATATATTTCAGATTGTTGGCTTATACAACTAGTGTTCCATGACAACAGATAGTAAATCATATGCATATTTCATTTGCTGGTTTGTGACAGCAAACTGTATAATATTAGTTACTACCGTGGCTGAGGGATTCTTCCTAGAAAAACACAAAGCTAGGCCAGGTTTTAAAACTCAAGAGAATATTATGAATCATGCATCCTTTTCTCTGAACAGATCAGACATGACTTAAATGATGATTAACAAACAAAATCGTTAACATAATTATGTCAACAATTAGCAAACAAAAATCTGCGGATACATACATCTCGCCTAGCAGGCATTGGACTATTATTATGTAAAGCATTGGTAAACAAGAAATCTGCAGATTGATATGTCTCATCTAACAGGGATTGGAGCTCAACACAACAGCATAACATTACATTAACAGAATTATCTGCCCATAAAAAGTAAAGTCAAGGTCATAGGTGGAACCACTATGTCAGAATGAGATGTACTTCCCAATATACAACTTTCATCCAAGTTTGGATGCTTTATTGCATTTAGTTCCCGATAGAAACAAACTTAAATGACAAAGAGATGACAGTAAACTGAAAAGTCAATGAACTATAAAAGTCAAGGTCATCAAGGTTAAGGTCATATGTAAAACAATTTTTCCTAATATGAATTTTTCATACTTACAGGAGACTGGGATACCCTACCAATCGTAGTGATAGTCTTCCTGGGGAGTGCGTCAAGAACAGGAGAGGTCCAAAGGCTCCTCCTGACCCCGCATCTGAAAAGACACAAACTATATATTTAAACTATGATATCAAATAATTGAATTGAAGTGAATTGGAGTTTATAGTCGCACCAACAGCTAAGGTCAGACGGCCAGCTTCCATTGGTGAAGGAAGACCCCAGGTGCCCCTCCGGGCAATTTTAGTGAACGGGCGGGCACCTGGGTAGAACCACCGACGTTCCGCAAGCCAGCTGGATAGCTTCCACACATAAAGATTCCTAGGCCCCTGAGGAATCGAACCTACAGCGGTGAGGGGCAAGTGATTTCAAGTCAGAGACAACCACTTGGCCAAGGACGCCCCGATATCAAATAAACAAACTTCTATAATATGATTCAAAGTATTTAGTCTAAGTTTGGATGCTTTCATTGAAATGCAAAGAACAGGCAAATCATGTAAAACTGCACACATGACAATGTTTGCCTTCTTTGAGATTATATCTGTACAATATTTCCTCACTCTTCATACGACGCGCTGGTGCAGTGGCAGTTGTCAGATTTTTAAAACGAGTAAAATTAGTGCTTGTTTTTTTTCTTCTTCTATAATTGTGTTAACTGAATTATAGAACTATTATTACTTAAATTTGTTTGAAGTGATCGTCTTCTCTTCCGTTTATTTATCTTTATAATTTTAATTTTTTATTAAATAGTTTTGTTTCTTCTCATTTGTACAAAACGAGCATTTTGTACGACGTACATTTTGGCCTATAGTACTAGCATTGTCATTGTAGCATTTAGCTCGAACATGGCTATAAATGAATGTCGATGATATAACAAAGGCGTTTGAATACACTTGTCAAACTGATTTTTTTTTTAAAAAGTGAAAATGCAAACAACCGATAGTTGGACTAGAACCCAAGGCATTTCAGGAAATATCCAGTGTGTTTTTTTCCTTATATAACTGGTACTGAAGAACGGTACCATTCCCAATGGCAAAAAGTATGCTTATTTCCCAAATGGAGTGAAAATAAAACGAATCAAAATTTATATATATATTTAGAATGACACTATCAACAAAAGAAGTGGGAAAACATATTATTTTAGGTGAGGGTTTATGATGTACTACAAGAGAATATATACATGGTAATGTGTTTGCAAAGTACTTAAGCATACTACATTGCTATTGTTTGAAATTAAAAGATTAGATGATCATGAAAAATGATACATGAACTCATACAATTCCATTCTATATTTCTGAAACAAGAAGTAAATTGGAGTGGACAAAAAAAAAAAGATTCCGGAGACTTGCACATCTGTCTATACATTTAGTGTATGTATTTTGTATCAAGTCTGGTGAAAATATGAAACGCCTAGTTCACATTTTAAAAGCTATAATTTACTTCTGGCATAATCAAGGGCAATAACTCTTGTTATGCATTGTTGATTTCACTCCCTGTTAAAGATCTTATTGTAACTGTTTGAATTGATAGATCCCTAAATAACATGTGCATCATTTTCCTTATTGCCAAACTTGTTTGAGCCATCTTGCTGAAAACAAATCTTCCTACAACCTTTTATTCGAACAGATAAGACGAAACATAATGATTAATGATTAATGAACAAAATAATCATATAGGTGGAACACCCATGTCAAAATGAGATGTACTTCTCAATATATACTCTGTAAAAGAAGTTTTGGACCATGGCAGTGTTCGAACCCGTACAATGATCGCTGAACCATGACATTCAACCATAAACCTTATTATCTCGGTTGATAATTCACAATAGATCAACAATCAACAATAATTATCGTCTACAATGAAAGTCTGCGAAAAAATAATAATCTTTTTATTGGTTACTCGAATGTGTCCGTAACTGTTACTTTGTATGGACTTTGCAAATTTTTTACAGACCCTTTGTGTGTTCGCGATGTTTTTTAAAATCAAATCTTGTTTGGAATTTAATGTTTCTGGTACCAAATTAACCGGGTAGGGTAGACCTTGGTTACTAAAAAAAGAACTTAAATTTTGTCCACTGGTTTTATTTTTATATGACTTTATATACCCTGGTCCAAAACCTTTTTTACTGAGTATACATATCAATACAACAATCATCATCATCATTACCATCAAAAGTATATAACTATCGTGACCACATACTGTTATCACCATCAGCACCATTATTATCATAATCATTAGTAGAAGCAGTAGCATAACTACAATGACTACATACCATAACCACCATCAGCATCAACACCATCAGATCCACCACCACCATCGTCATCAGCACCATTTCTACAATCTACCATTTACACCAGCAGCAGCAGCAGAGACATCAATACCATTTTAGCAGCATCACCATCTACCATTATATAAAAGCAAATATAAAGCAAACACATATCAAACTTGTGATACCATTTGCACAAACTTGGAAGGGGACCACAAATCTTGTATGGTTATACCTTAATCATGAAGTCCACTTTAAGTTTATTTTATTATTGACAATTTGACCATTTATATTTCTACAAGCACTATGGTCACACATAGTTTTATTAAATAAAAACAATCAAAGCATACAAATCTAGTGGTTGTATTTGGCAATATATTTGTGTCATTATTTCAAAAATATGAAACAGATCCATCTTCTTTATATGCAGCTATAACATTTTTGGTAAATTGTAAATGTTTACAAATATTAAACAAGAGGTCAATGACCTTGAAGCTCTACTGATTGATTTTGATTTCAGGAAGTAGTCGCTACAAACTGGTTTTTTGAAAATCTATTTTTAGCCGTGGTGGCCATCTTGAATTTCCAGCCGACCTGAAATTTTGCTAGGATCAATTAGACATCAAGAGCAACATTCCTGTGAAGTTTTATGAAAATCCGTCAAGTAGTTTCAGAGGAGTAGTCGCTACAAGTTTTCATTATATAACTCTATGTAAACAAACATGGCCACTGGCACCCATGTTTAACGTCGAATCAAAATAATGTTCGACTTGAATAACCATCATGTCATGCTGATCATTTTAGAAAAATTCCCATATCAATATCACTTATAGTTTTCAAGAAGTAGTCGCTACAAAGTTGTATTTTGAAAATCTATTTTTAGCCATGGCGGCCATCTTGAATTTCCGGCCGACCTGAAATTTTGCTAGGATCAATTAGACATCAAGAGCAACATTCCTGTGAAGTTTTATGAAAATCTGTCAAGTAGTTTCAGAGGAGTAGTCGCTACAAGTTTTCATTATATAACACTATGTAAACAAACATGGCCACTGGCAGCCATGTTTAACGTCGAATCAAAATAATGTTCGACTTGAATAACCATCATGTCATGCTGATCATTTTAGAAAAAGTCCCATATCAATATCACTTATAGTTTTCAAGAAGTAGTCGCTACAAAAATTGTATTTTGAAAATCTATTTTTAGCCATGGCGGCCATCTTGAATTTCCGGCCGACCTGAAATTTTGCTAGGATCAATTAGACATTAAGAGCAACATTCCTGTAAAGTTTCATGAAAATCCGCCATGTAGTTTCAGAGGAGTAGTCGCTACAAGTTTTTACTATATAACTCAATGTAAACAAAGATGGCCGCTGGCAGCCACGTTTAACGTCGAATCAAAACGATTTTTGATAAGGACCAACATCATGTCATGCGGATCATTTTAGAAAAAGTCCCATATCAATATCACTTATAGTTTTCAAGAAGTAGTCGCTACAAACTTGTACTTTGAAAATTTATTTTTAGCCGTGGCGGCCATCTTGAATTTCCGGCCAACCTGAAATTTTGCTAGGATCATTTAGACATCAAGAGCAACATTCCTGTAAAGTTTTATGAAAATCCTTTAAGTAGTTTCAGAGGAGTAGTCGCTACAAGTTTTCATTATATAACTCTATGTAAACAAAGATGGCCGCTGGCAGCCATGTTTAACGTCAAATCAAAACGATTTTCGACAAGGACCAACATCATGTCATGCTGATCATTTTAGAAAAAGTCCCATATCAATATCACTTATAGTTTTCAAGAAGTAGTCGCTACAAACTTGAATTTAAAAAATCTATTTTTAGCTTTGGCGGCCATCTTGGATTTCACATCAACATGAATTTTTGCTAGGATCAACTAGACTTCATGGGCAACATTTCTGTAAAGTTTTATGAATATCCATCCAGTAGTTTCAGAGGAGTAGTCGCTACAAATAAAAGTTAACGGACAGACGGACAGACGGACGGACAGACAGACGGACGGACGGACGACGCACCACGGCATAAGCTCTGCTGATCTCTGATCAGTAGAGCTAAAAACTGCAGATAATTATCAGATTTTATGAAATAAAAACTCAGAAGGGTTGCGATTGAGCCGACAAGAGTTGTAGAACAGACATGGTCCTAATAATCCTGACCTTAAACTATCCATCGATCAAATTCTATACTTGGAGCATGTTAAAAGAAAAACAGAAATGCTCTGGCTTACATAGCATTCTGGAGCACATACAGCCTGGATAGGGATTTCTCTCCACTGTCCAGTTTGCCAGGACTGTTCCAGCAGCAACAGAAGCATCACCAATACCATTTTCACCATTCACCAGCAACCATTACATAAAGAAAAATATAAAGCAAACACATTATTAATAACCATAATTTTTTTTTTTATATATATATTTTTTTATTATTTTTTTATAATTTTTTTGATTTTTTTTTTGATTTTTTTTTTTTTTTTTTTATAATTTTTTTTTTTTTTTTTTTTTTTTTTTATAATTTTTTGAATTTTTTTTTTTTTTTTTTTTTATATATATTTTTTTTTTTGTCTTTTTTTTTTTTTTTTTTTTTTTGTCGTTTTTGTCTGTCTGCGTCTGGTGTTTGTCTGTCTGGTGTATGTCTGTCTCAGTCTGCATCTGGTGTCTGTCTGTCTGTCTGTCTGGTGTCCGTCTGGTGCCCGTCTGCATCTGGTGTTTGTCTGTCTGTCTGGTGTGTGTATGTCTGTATGTGTCTGTCTGCGTCTGGTTTTTGTCTGTCTGGTGTATATCTGTCTGTCTGGTGTATGTATGTCTGTCTGTGTCTGTCTGGTGTATGTCTGTATGTGTCTGTGTCAGTTTGCATATGGTGTCTGTCTGCGTCTGGTGTATGTCTGCTTCAGTCTGCATCAGTCTATTTCTGTTATCTGTCCATTTAAATAAATAAATAAATAAATAAATAAATAAAATAAATCAGTAAATAAGTAAATAATCAGAAAATAAAATAAATAAATAAAAAGATTTTGACCAAAGGAAACGGATGCCAGCAATGCAATTTGGACAATAAGGTGCAGTATATTAGAAGGAAACATTCAGTTTGTAATTGCCATAATGTAATTGGATAACAAGACACCAGGGGAAAAAAAAATGTACAGATTTTCATTGAGCATATAAGAATTCAGACTAGGGACACAAAATATTTAATTCAAAGACTGCGACACAGGTAGTAAGTGTTGTAAGTGTCAATGTGACACAGATGACGGTCCCATCATCGGTGCGCCATGCAAAAACCAGCATCTCGTTGCGCCATGGTAATTACGCCATAGGCCATGGATGAAGATCTCAGCACTAGTGCGCTATAAATGAAGGAGCAGCATCTGTGGACAGTGTTTTCATAATTAAAGGTCCGAGCAACAATGCTCCATGAATAAAGGCTTCAGAATCTAAGGAGAAAACATTCAGTTTGTAAAGGCCATAATGTAATTGGATAATATGACAAAGGCAGTAAGGGTTGACAACAAAGCGAACATCATTATTGACAGGCGTGAGAACTCTGTCTCTCATTACGGACCGGTGTGAGAACTGTCACTATTATTGTTTGACGCATTCTTGTTCATATCAATTAAATCCATATTTACTGAAATGATTCACGATAAATTAACTCCAATTTTACGACATTTAAGATGATAAAAAATCAAACAGCTTTTCTCCATCAAAAAATAAATGTCATTTATGTCCAATGAAATGAAGCATTTTTAATTTTCTTACATGCTTTTGATGATGCACATATAAGTTTTGCTGAACCACCTGTTAACCCAGTCACTTTGTACAGTAACAGAAGTGGGTTAGAAATAAAAAACACACATCATGTATTGTTATATGTTCCATTTAAAATTCACTTAATTGACAATTTGACCATTTACAGTTCTACAAGCACTATGGTCACACACAGCTTTATTAATTACAATCAAAGTATACAACGCTAGTAGCTGTATATGGCAATCCATTTGTGTCATTATTTAAAAATATGAAAGAGACGTCGTCATCAACAGTGCAGGAATATCTTAAATTATCTTAATGACATCTCCATTATATGCAGCTATTAATATTTAGTAAATTGCAAATGTTTACAAATATTAAAAAATGCAGATAATTACCATATTTTATGAAATAAAAACCCAGAAGGGTTGCGATTAAGCTGACAAGAGCTGTATAACTAACATGGTTATATTAATCAAACCATGGTAATCACAATGCTAATAAAGCTATTTGGCCAATTTTAAAAATATCCATCAATCAAATTCTATACTAAACAAAATCATGGGGCCATGGCATATGACCCCTTGCCCCTTGAAAACAGTTGCCTCGGTTAAATTTCTGGGCTGGTGATGGCCAAGACGCGGAGATGAACAAAAACAAAATGTCAAAAAGTGTTTGTTTTATAATGTGCACGAAAACATTCCAATAGAACCCCATGAAAGATATAATTCATAAATCTAGTCTCATTTTAAGCTAACCTTCGCCTCTTGAGTTAGATTTCCACTGGCAGCTCGACTTGTAAGTGTCGATTCTTATGGATGGCGGGAAGTGTACAGTACTGGTTCTACCCAGGAAAAGTGGGTGTTCTGTCTCCACCACAAAAAATTTACCGTCATATATAACGTTACATGTGTTGAAAACTACGTAAAACATTTTAAGCTAACCTTCGCCTCTCGAGTTCGAATTCCACTGGCAGCTCGACTTGTAAGTGTCGATTCTTATGGATGGCGGGAAGTGTACAGTACTGGTTCTACCCAGGAAAAGTGGGTGGACTGCCTCCACCACAAAAAATTTACTGTCATATATAACGTTACATGTGTTGAAAATTACGTAAAACACCATACAAAGTCATTTTATGCTCTAGTTGCTCCGACTTCTGCCAATTCATTGAGTATATTCTAAGTGGCTTTCCATGCTGCCCTTTTCTATTCATGATCATCTACATATAATGCCTATTAGTGTTGCCTAGTAGTTTTTATCTTTAAACTGTCCAGTTTGACAATGACTGTTCCCCTAGATGGAACCCCTATTGTTTATGTCTGTGATGTCTCAAACTTTATTGCTTGATAGTTTATTCATTTTAGTGCGAGTGTCTGTCTGTGTCTGGTGTTAGTGAATGCTTTACTTCTTGTCTGACATTTTTTTAAAATACAGATAGGGACTTGTAGTATGTAGTACTTACAGACAAGTGTAACACTATGCCCACTCCCACAATTGTGGTGGCGGGAGTATCAATTATTGCTCTACTGGCTATATGAGGAAGGACGAAGTTAACATTTATTTATTCGAGTGAAAAAAAATACAACAAATAGTACATTGCGACAAAAACATGTTACGAAATAGTAAGTTTGTTTTTGATCAGTAACTAAATGCAATAAAGCATCCAAACTTGGATGAAAGTTGTATATTGGGAAGTACATCTCATTTAGACATAGTGGTTCCACCTATGACCTTGACATTATTTTTATGGTCAGATAATTCTGTTAATGTTATGCTGTTGTGTTGAGCTCCAATCCCTGTTAGATGAGACACATCACATCAATCTGCAGATTTCTTGTTTGCCAATGCTGTACACAGTAATCCCTGCTAGGCCATGGTAGCACTAATATTATACTGTTTTCTGTTGCAAACCAGCAGATGAAATATGCATATGATTTACTATCTGTTGTCATGTAACACTAGTTGGATAAGCCAACATCTGAAATGTATGTAATCCCGAAGAGGACCTCTTCTCATCTGAACTTGGTACTACATGAGACTATGGTTTCATGGTTCTGGGGTGGACAGGGATAACCTTCTTTCCCACTAAAATCAACCTTAATGCCACTTCTGTTCTCTCAACTTTGGAAGTGACCTAAAATAACCTTTATAATGTGTTGAGCTGTTAAGCAACAATTCAATTTGTAATCATATCGAAAATATAAAAATAATTAACTATATGAATCTCATTTTATTTTTATTCTTTGATCTTATTATTAATAAATAATAAGATCTAAGCATTTTATTCATGTTTTTATTGATCTGATTTATTTTGAATTATTATTATATATTTTAAAGGGACACACGGCAATCTTGATTTTTTAAAAACTCACGGCGTCCCGTTAGTTTTTCTCTTCACTTGCATTTGTTCAGTCATTAATAGTAATTGTTAGAATAGTTCAAAGCAAATTATTTTTACACATTACTAACTTTTTATAATAGTGCATCAATAATATGTTTAAAAAATTGCTGAAATACTGAAGAAAATTGAAATCTCAATTTTTTATTTAATCATATGCAAGCAGTTTTAAAGTCAAAATGACGCAGGATAAGTAAATTGAGAAGCAAATTTTAATGTGTGAATAAATCTCAAGATTGCCATGTGTCCCTTTAAATTAACATTATATATTTTAAATCCTTATTTATTAATTTGCTCTTTAATAAAGCATTTTATTCATGTTTTATTAATTTATTTATTTTAAATTATTATTATATTCTAAATTAATATTATATATTTTTAAATCATTTATTAATTTCATCAAATTATATGTTTCAGTATATACAATACTCTTTTTTTTGGAATATACTAGTACAATATTATTTATTATATATTTTAAATTATTTTTATTAATAAATAAATAATTAAAATTATTAAATTATTAATAAATTAATTATGTTTGTATTTTCGATATGATTACAAATTGAATTGTTTGCTTAACAGCTAAACACATTACATAGGTTATTTTAGGTCACGTCCAAAGTTGAGAGAACAGAAGTGGCATTAAGATTGATTTTGGTGGGAAAGAAGGTTATCCCTGTCCACCCCAAAACCATGCAACCATAGTCTCATGTAGTAACAAGTTCAGATGAGGAGAGGTCCTCTTCAGAATTACATACATTTCAGATGTTGGCTTATCCAACTAGTGTTCCATGATAACAGATGGTAAATCATATGAATATTACATTTGCTGGTTTGCAACAGAAAACTGTATAATATTAGTGCTACCATGGCTGAGGGATTCTTCCTAGAAAAACACAAAGCAAGCCCAGGTTTTAAAATTCCTATAAAAACCTCAAGAGAATATTATATATCATGTCAAGTCAAGGTCATAGGTGGAACCACTATGTCTAAATGAGACGTACTTCCCAATATACAACTTTCTTCCAAGTTTGAATGCTTTATTGCATTTAGTTACTGATCAAAAACAAACTTAAATGGCAAAAAGATGACGGTAAACTGAAAAGTCAATGAACTATAAAAGTCAAGATCATCAAGTTTAAATTCATATGTAGAACTATTTATCCTAATTGAGCTTAATTACTAACCCTAACCCATATAAGTATGATCTTGCATATTAAATACTGAACAACAGACAAACACAAAAAACTTTAAACCGATGGAGTTAAGACAAGACAACATGCCATCACAAGCTTAGCTGGCCTCTGGACAGCTAAGCTACATATTACTAAGTACCTTCGGGTATAAGGTCCCATTACATTTCCCATTATAATAATAAACCCCAGTAAAAGAGCAATATCGCCGACAGAGTTGGTGACGAGACCGTAAACAACCACTAAATTATTGTTTAAATTGCTGTAGATATGCTTATGAAAAGGATCATGGATAATTCAAACCATATTGCTATTACAAGAGTTGGGGGTGAGTGGGTATATGTGGGAATGGATAGGTCAAGTCACCATTTTGCTATTTCAGGGCACATTTACGACTGAAATCCACTACTAGAATAGATATGTAAATGCATATCAAACAAAAGAGTTGTTTAGATGGGACCTATGAGTTTGCTTTTGCTGACAGTAATTCCCCCACCACCCCATGTCCACCCATCCACCCAACCCACACCTCTAATAAGAGAACCTTACAGGAGGCTGTGAGACCCTACCAATCCTAGTGATAGTCCTCCTTGGGAGAGGGGCAAGAACAGGAGGGCGGTCCTGGGGAAGAACGGCCCTCACACGACGGACAACTGGAATTCCAGTGTCTCCAAAGCGAACAGGAGGACGGGAAACTCTGCCGGACCTCCTAACTCCTGCAGGAACCGGGACATCATGGAACTCCATGATACCAGGGGGTG
The DNA here is from genome assembly GCA_037043455.1 of Cyrtodaria siliqua. NCBI lineage: Eukaryota > Metazoa > Mollusca > Bivalvia > Adapedonta > Hiatellidae > Cyrtodaria > Cyrtodaria siliqua. The sequence goes on along the minus strand of JAWPHD010002910.1, from coordinate 190,370 downwards.
CAGGGACAGCAGGAACGGCCCTCACGATACCCCCAAAGATACCGTGAGGAGGACAACGCGGGACAACAACAGCTGCGTTCTCAACAACACCGACAGACGTATCGTGAGAAGGACAAGGCAGGACAACCACAGCTGCTGCCACAACCTCTACCCCCAAAGGCACAGAGCAACCAACAACAACTGACCTGTCCAAACGAGGCAACGGATTCGGACCGGGCTCCTCCTGACTCAGCACCTGAAAACAAAATATATATTTAAACTATGATATCAAATAAACAAACTCCTATAATATGATTCAAAGTATGTAGAACGAGTAAGATCGGTGGTCGTGGGCTCAAGACCCAGATGGGCTTTTTTTCTTTCTATATTTGTGTTTACTGAATGCTAATATTATTTAGATTGTTTATTTTAAGTGACTGTCTTCTCTTCTGTTTATTTATCTTTATAATTTTAATTCTTTAATAGTTTTGTTTTTTCTCATTTTTACAACTCATGTTTTGTACACGACATACACTGAACGACTTTGAAAATGCAACCAAATAAACTAAGATAACTGACATATTTCTATAGAAATTAAATTTTAATTTTCATCTATTCTATTTAACCATATCTCTAGTTGGAATTGCTGAAAATTTCATTCAAATTTATCAACATTAAACTTGTTAAATTCAAAATATAACAGTACTACCCCCAAAAGCAAGTCACAATATCCACCATAAGCGGCAATGCACGCCCAACATCTCCTACGCATATTGAACAACGGTATATACCAGGTATTAGTTTTGTGACTTGCTTTTGGGGGTCGTACTGTTATGCTCTGAATTTAACAAGTTTATTGTTGATGAATTTGAAATTTTCACCAAATCATCTGTAGATATTGTTAAATAGAAAAGATGAAATTAAAATTTAATTTTTATTGAAATATGTCAGTTATCTTAGTTTATTTCCCTGTTGCGTTTTTAAAGTCGTTCAATGTACATTTTGGACAATAGTTCTAGCATCGTCATTGTAGCTTTTAGCTTAGGCAAGGCTATAAATGAATGTCGAAGATATAACATAGGTGCTTGAATATATGAAATTTTAGGGCAACACTGCACACTCCGATCTGGCTGGTTTTCTAACTTGTCTGAGCTTTCATTGATATTAACAAGCTGTTAAACGTTTGGTAAAGATCGGATGAAAAATGAAGACCCTAGTCTTAACGAGGCAAAATACAGCATTTTTAACTAAATCAAGGGCCATAATTCCGATATAAGCAATCTGGTAAAGTTTGGTAAAGATCGGATGAAAAATGAAGGCCCTATCTTCTTAACGAGGTAAAAGTTAACAGATGGAAGACGGACAACTCTCCATCCCATAAGCTCTGCTGGCTAAAAATCATCAGCTCCAAAAAGTAGGTCAAGGTCATAGATGAAATCAATGCATCCAAACAGATGCACTACCCAAGACACAACTATGTCAAAATAGAATATCTTCCAAAGATTAAGCTATAAATTAAGTTTAAAATGTCTAGTGCATAATTATAGTTCATGAGAAAGTGATGTAAATGTAACAAAGTTATCTGCCCTTTGCTTGAATGGTGAAGGTCACATCCACATTTGCTTTGTCACGTTGCAATGTACCACTCAAGATACAACTATAAGCAAAGTTTGAAAGGTCTTAGTGCATAGTTTGTGAAAAGCCAAAGCTGAAGGTAAAAATTATAAGGTTATCTGCACTTTGCTTAGAGAGTCAAGATCACATCTACATCTGGTTTGTCACACTCTTATGTACCACCCTAGATACAGCTATAAACAAAGTTTGAAAGGTGTAGTAGTGCATACAGTTTGCATGAAATTGACCTCAACACAAAAGTTGAAGGTAAAATTATTAAGTTATCTACCCTTTGCTTGAAGGGTCAAGGTCACTTTCACATTTTGCATTGTCGCAAAAGTTGAACCTTAAAACTATTAAGTTATCTGCCCTTTGCTTGGAGGGTCAAGGTCACTTGCACATTTGCTTTGTCACGTTGCCATGTACCACCCAAGATCATGGGCAATAAGTCTGCTGTGTCTAGTCTGGCATGGGTATTGTTTAATTTGTCCCACGTTTTTGTCTATCAATAAGATTTCATAAAAATGGTGTGGGGTTTATATTAACATTCTAAGCAAATATGGTAAAGATCAGATAAAAATAAAGTAGCTACAGATTTAACAAAAGGAACTCTAATATAGCATTTTTCAACTAATCAAGGGCCATAACTCTTGTCATTACTAACAAGATCTAGTTGGTTTTCGAACTTGTCCAAAATATACCGCGATTTGCCCTGCCAAATTTCATAGAATCCAACAAGCTGTTTAGGAGGAGAAACGCCGACAAGACATTTAAAGTAAAATGTCAAAGGGCCGTAACTCCGTCAAAAATCAGCGAACTGGAAAAAAAAACGCTATATGCACAATTAGACATATGAGGCCAAATAAAATAATACCTGAGTTTACTGTAACCCGACCGACCCGCTGAAAACACCCCCCCCCCCCCCCCCCCCCCCCCCCGACTCATTTTTTTTTTATTGAAAAAAAAAAATATTTAAAAATATTTAAAAAAACATTTAAAAAAAAAAAAAGTTTTAATAATTATGTTCACGCTATCACGGCCGACTCATGTGCTCATTGTCCTGCTGTTGGAACTGACCCTCTTCCGGACTTGCGAAAAATAAATTAAACTGTTTTACCCCTTTGCAATAATTGCAAGTGATTGGGAAAAGATCCAGTTGTTGCCATGCCTTTTGGGAAACAATAACACATGTATACACAATTTCATATTGTTATCTATTGTAGTTTTTAAAATACCACATTTTCCCATTCATCAAAGCTCATCGCCACCTTAAATTAACTTCACCAAAAAATAAAATAAAAAAATAAAATAAAATGCCTACCTACCTACCCAATTTTTTTCAGCAATGTTACAGTAAACACAGGTATAATTTTATTTGGCCTTACCGATCCTTCCTGCCAAGCTCGTCGAAATCCAACAAGGCGTTTAGTAGGAGTAGCACCGAAAAGAAATTTAAAGTAAAAATGTCAAGTAACTCCATCAAAAATCAATGAAATGGAACAAAATGCAATAGGTACAACTAGAAATCGTACCAATGGTTTCTGCTAAGTTTCGTCGAATCCAAATGATTTAAAGATAAATGTTACTAATAATATTTTAATAACTAAAATCAATGGAGTTGACAGCTTCCTGAGATGAAATTTAAGTGCACTCAGGGTTCTGGAAATACGGTTGCCCGACGCCCCTGGCAAGTGGATTTTGGGTGCGGGCAAGTGCCCATCGCAAATCTGGTTGCCCGCACTTGCCCGACTGGACGTTTCCGTTATAGACCAAAATCAAATGGTAAATTCGCCAAAACAAATAATTGCGCAATAGTCAATAACGCCGCCGCAAGCGATTACAATAAGATCCAACTACCAATTAACAATATCGCCGCAGGCAGTCTAATCAGTGTCAATCAGTCGTAATTATCCCAATACAAATAACTAATTAACAACACGATTCCCTTCTCAGTGGGTAAAACACCGCGGTAGCAGTATGCAATTATGCAGGTGTGTATTTGTGTTCTGTCAAACGTGTATCGAACGTCCAATGAAATCGCGACTTTCAATCGGTGTTAGCCAATGAATGATTCGGTTATATGATTGTTACCAGAAGTTGGATGACGCAAACATATGGCGCGGCATATACAAGAAAATCAAAGTAGTTGACAATAACACTTTAATCCACGCTAATTGATGCACAGAAGTAGCAATCAAGTGCCACTCATTTAAAAATAAAATGCCATCTATAAAAAAAAAATCAGCTCGAAAAGTAGGTCAAGGTCAAAGATGAAATCCATGCATTCAAACAGATGCACTATAAAAGACACACGTATGTAAACATAGCTTAATCTTTGGAAGACAAAACATTCTAAGCATCTAGTGCATAATACTAGTTCATGAGAAAGTGATGTAAATGTAACAATTAAAGTTATCTGCTCTTTGCTTGGAGGATGAAGTTCACATCTGCATTTGCTTTTTGACACGTTGTGACGTAATACCCTAGAAACAACTATTAGGCCTAAAAAAAAAAGATGTGTGTTTCTGGTTTCACCCTGTCAAAAAGTTAGGGTAGGTAGGTAGGTAGGTAGGAAAAAGTTTTTTTTTTAGATATTTTTTTTATATATATTGTTAGCATATATTATGCCATTTTTGTACTAAGGCAACTTTTTTTTTTTTTTAAATTTTTAATTTTTTATTTTTTTTTCGCTAAAAATATTTAGGGTCGGCGGTGATAAAGTAGGGTCGGTCGGGAAACCGGAAACACACATGTTTGTTTTTTTGGCCTTAGCGAAGTTTGAATGGTTCAATGCATAAAGTTTGTGAGAAAGTGATCTAAACGCAACAGTTGAAGGTAAAAATTATCAAGTTATCTGCCCTTTGCGGGGTCAAGGTCACTTCCACATCTGCTTACTCACCTTGTGATGTACCACCCAAATTACAACTATAAGCAAAGTTTGAAAGTTCTAGTGCATACATTTTGTGAAAACGAGTCCTAAACGCAAAACTTGAATGTTGACGCCTTCGCCGTCGCCGCAAAAGCAACACTTATGTCTCTTTTTTTCTTAGAAAAGACGAGACAAAACTTAATAAAAACAACAGACCAAGTGGGCCTGTAGACGCTCTACTAGTATGATGTGATTCAAAAACATAAACATGACAGGCCAACCCAAGAAACATGTTTCCAATATGTAACTCGAATGTAAACTTTGGGTTATCGTGGTGGCCATTTTGAATATTTGATGACAACGAAAAACACACACTTGATAGAGGCCAACAACAGGAACATGTATATGATATTTAATTAGAATGGAATAAGTGGTAATATGTTGTTTGATAAATGTCCGTAAATTTGATCTAAGTTTAGCCATGGTGGCCATCTTGGATAAGTTTTATCAAAATCCTTCAAGCGGTTTCAGAGAAGATGTTATTTTTAATGTTTTCCTATATAACTCTTATGTAAACTTTGGGTCGCTGTGGTGGCTGTGGTGGCCATTTTGATTATTCGACGATAACGAAAAACACAAACTTGATAGAGGCTAATCCAAGAAACATGTTTATTTCAAAACAATGGAATAAGTGGTTTCGGAGATGTTGTTTGAAATTTCCTTCAATTTGACCTGATTTTAGACATGGTGGCCATCTTGGATGACTGGCAGTCGCGAAAACAAAATTCTGAGAGGGACTATCCTAAAGATTATTGTAATGAAGTTTCATCAAAATCCTTCAAGCGGTTTCAAGATGATGTCATTTTTAGCCTTTTCCTATGTTACTCTTATGTAAACATTGAGTCACCGATGTAGCCATTTTCATTATTCGACGATAATGAAAAAAACACAAACTTGACAGATGGCATTTCAAGGAACATGTTTATGGTATTTCACAATAATGGAATAAGTGGTTTCGGAGAAGATGTTGTTCGAAAATTCCTTAAATTTGACCTAGTTTAGCCATGGCGGCCATCTTGGATGACTGGCGGCCGTGAAAAACAAATCTGAGGGGCACTATCCTAAGACAATTGTAAAGAAGTTTCATCAAAATCCTTCAAGTGGTTTTAAAAGAAGATGTTATTTTTAGCCTTTTCCTATATAACTCTATGTAAACTTTGAGTCGCCGTGGTGACCATTCTGATTATTCGACGATAACGTAAAACACAAAATTGATAGAGGCTAACCCATGGAACATGTTTATGGTATTTCACAATAATGGAATAAGTGGTTATGGAGATGTTTTTAAAATTCCTTAAATTTGACCTAGTTTTAGCCATGGTGGCCATCTTGGATGACTGCAGCCACAAATAACACAAATCTGAGAGGGACCAACCCAAAGATCATTGCGATTTAAATTTCATCAAAATCCTTCAAACGGTTTCAGAGAAGATGTCATTTTTAATGTTTTCTAACTCTATGTAATCTTTGGGTCGCTGTGGCGGCCATTTTGATTATTCGACGATAACGAAAAACACAAACTTGATAGAGGCCAACCCAAGGAACATGTTTATGATATACTGAAAAGAAAATGAAACGCAGGGTGCGTATTTCCACTATATGCTGCACACTTAATTCATCATTTCCGCATATGCTGCACACTTAATTCCATATAAATTCCAAGGAAATCACAAGATGTTTTGTAAAAAAAAAAAAAAAAGTGCAGTTAGAGAAAGGACACAACTGTGATGTTGTAGACGTTTCAATCACAGTTCACGTTGTAACAAGCAATTCATAAATGCTGAAGTTCCTCTTTGAAAAATTGAGCCAGTTCAGTACTGTATTTAATGTGATTGCAAAATTTAAAGCCTAAGTTTGCTCACCTGCTTGAGCCAAATGCGCATTCTGACGATAATGAAACTTTAAAGTGTGTTCAGTGCTGTTTAAACTTCCGATTCTGTCTTAAAAGGACAATGTCCGTAACTTTTAGCTTACAAAACACACACTTATTATGTTCGCAAACCATACACACTAATCATTATTCAATTTTTACTAATTAAAAGCAAGATTATTTGATGGAATTCAATCGCGGTACAAAAAAAATGAATAATCACTTCGGGCGTTTGAACTCGCAGCCCAATCTAAAATTACACTCGCGGTAATAATAGTGAGCATGAGCGTGAAGTAGCCGACATCGCTCCTACCCGAGCTAACCGGGCTATACATATTTCGTAATTATGGTGGGTCCCACTTTATTTACAAATAATAAAAGCTTCTTTTTTTCAAACTCACGAATGTATTACTACAGACTTCTTAGGGTCTATGCTCATGTTTTCATGTATACATTTCACTGAATAAAAGTCAAGACAGTTATTTGATTATGCTTAATATCTGCTTACTTACGGACAGTGTCCCTTTAACTGTGATCCAAATATTATCGTATTATAATACCTCTATTTTTCTCTACACCCCTTCGACATTTGGATTTGGTCTGCAGTTAAAAAGACATATGGCAATCCTGATGTTATTTAAAACAAATTGTGTTTTTTCCGTATAATTACTAATTGTTGATTATATTGCAAAAGTAATATATATTTAAAACTATGGTAGAATGAAGAACTAATTTATTTTTTTACTATTTAGAACTCCAATTTTTAATATTGATTTAAAACTTCAAGATTGTTGCATGTCCCTTTAAAAAACTCTAAGCGTGAAAAGTATAATTACTTATTGTTGATTATATTGCAAAAGTAATATATATTTAAAACTATGGTAGAAGGACGAAGAACTATTTAGAACTTCAATTTTAAATAATGATTTAAAACTTCGAGATTGCTGTATGTTCCTTTAAAAATTCTAAGTGACTCGAAATGTTTGCTATACTTTTTTCTTGCTAGTTAAATGATGAACTTGTTATTACAGTAATAAATTGGACCCGAAACGACGAAATACAGCGCTGCAGGGCTTTCCTTAATATTATCCGGTTGGCAGGTGATTTACCCTCCAACTTTGGTAAGGAGAACAGCTTCTTTAAGCATTCCCCAATACAACAACAAAAGGTATAACTATATACTATAGTGCAACCGTTGTTGAAGGGGTAATGCACTGGATTTGAAACCTTCTCGCCTCTCATCAATTTGGGTTTGAATCCCACTCTGAGCTCGACTTGTGAGAAAGTGCCGATTGTTACGGATAGCTGGAGGTATACAGTACTGGTTCTACCCAGGTATAAGTGGGTGGTCTACCTCTACCACAAAAAATCGACCGTCGTACATTGTACAATGATCTGAAAAAATTTAACATCAAATAAAACCACGATTTTTTTTTTAAAGTTTCCCTTTAACTCACAAACAAAAAGCCTTGTTGATGTGGTACAGTTAACAACCGTTTCCATACCATTTTTGTTTAACTGCTGAAAAGTGTAATGACTGTCTAAAAAATAAGGTAGAAAAACATGATAGGAAAACACTTAACGTTAGACTTTTCAGACCTTAACAAACTGTTCTACCTATGTGCATCCCAAGTCTGTGGTATTAATCTGATGGTGTTTTTCGACTACTCAACATTTGCTCTAAAGGATTTTTTTTGCGGTCAGTCTATAATAAATAGCATTATTTCTATTTTATATGAAATTACTTAGGGCAGTGTATGGTCATGTGATATCAATGAAATTATTATCGTTATTGTGAATTAATTTCTAATAAAATTATATTGGAAGAATAAAAGTGATCCATTTCAAATTGAGGCAACATTAGTAATGGCTTTTTTTCCAGAAATTCGGGAAGAGGCTCGAGATAATGGGGACATATAGATCTAGTGTCATTTGGAAATATAGGGGGAGCAGCGTGTTTGGCAGAAATTGGATGTGCAAATATAAAGAAAAAAGGTATATTTTTGATAAACTGTCTTCTATAAATGTATCCCAAAAATAATAATATTCAGAAAGTAAGAGAAATGATGTTTAGCAAAAAAAAAGAAAAAAGGACGGGATTTTCCGAAAAGAACAGGTAGGCTACAGTGCTCTGGAAATATGGTTGCCCGACACCCCGGGCAAGTGGAGTTTAGGTGCGGGCAGGTGACCTTCTTAAATCTGGTTGTCCGTCACTTGCCCGATGGACCTTTTAGCATTAGATAAAAAATCGAGGGAAAATTTGCCTTGACTGAAGTTTGCCGAAAATTGCGTAGGAATTAACCACCCGTTGCTTTCGCCGATGTATCGTAAAACTCACCTGTGTTGTTCTTGATTGTTTAATCCATCCCAATTGACAGTTTATCAGAATTGTATTGGCCGAGGAAGGTTTGGGGTGCCAATTGTAAGTGTAATAAATTATAAATATTTGCTGTTTTTCACACAGTGCTTCGCAGCATTTAGGCGCAAATTTACCGGAAGTGGTCATTCTCACGGAGTAGTGAAACGCGCGACAACATAAATCGGCAAAACGAGCCCGTTTCTCCTCCCTACAACGTACTCCCTGTCGAAACATAATTTGGCAACATACTGAGGTGGCGAAAAACAATTCTGACCTCTCCCCCACCCCCACACACACTTAGAACATTGCCCCCACCCACTCCCCACACAGTTATACCACTGGAGATATAAAATAAAAAAAAGATCCCGCCAAAACTTTACTGGCTCAACACACTGTTTGTGAAGTACATCAAGTGTAAACTCTTTGACAACGTTTTTGAATGTGTAAACGACAGATTTGATAACACTCGGCCTGTGTGGTGCGACCTAAATAATATGAATTCATGCATTTGATAAAAATAAAATATCGTACCTTGGGCCACAAGATGCAGGTCAAGACAGAGACCCGATCCACAATCCATTCCATCGCCGAGGCAAACCAGGCAAACATACCGAATAGTATGTGAAGATTAAACTAAATAACAAAAAGATACTTGAAACAAATCTGGCTCGGAATTCGACTTCGTGGAAATTCTCTCAGATAGCTACGTGCAGACAAGTCGGCGTATAGGTTCTCTGAGTGAGTGATCAGGTGCGAGAAATGTGTCGTTATATAGTGAGCGGATATACTACACTGTGGATAATCGTTAACGAAGTTGTGATGGTTGTACGGTGCATTTTACAATTGCAAATTTAATAAATTGTGACTGTTTTCCGGTAAATAAATTAATAAAATAATCAAAAAAAAATTGAAAAAAGGATTTGATTATCTGTGAATTTTGGACTCATTAATGGTTATAACAGATATGTGTATGCGCGTTGTTGCTTTCTGGTCATAGATCTAGCTTTTGTGGTCAAATGCTAGGACGGTCGCTTTACCTGCAAGATATGAAACCAACAATTATTTCCCCTATTGAAGCCGGTGTTAAAATGTCACATATTCATGGTTATTTGCTGTAACTTCAATTCCAGTATGGATAAAGCAGCAGTGTAATTTTCATATAGAAATTAAAAATCACCAGAAAAGGTGGGATCATAAAACATGTAAAAAAAAAAATGTCTGTTTACTAAACATATCAAAGGTACAGCTGTTTCATTGATAGTTGCTCACACAGCGTATGCAAGTTATCCATCCATCCATCCATCCATCTGTGTATACTGTAACACCCCTTTCGAAGAGTATGTGCAGGGCATAAGAGCGCGGTTGTGGTTGCGAGTATCTAAAAGAGAAAGAACACAATCAAACGTGAAGTTGTAATAGTCTACTCGTGCATGTCTCTGCTGAAAGTATAATGGATGCTGCATTCTGGATAATATCACAGGATGATTGACACATTGTGGCATGTTTATAGCAACTTATCCACAGTTCTGAAGAACAGACAAAGTCGGGCTTGAGAACGTCGGTCGTGTAGGGGGTGCCACCATTTAAGGTCATTAAACATGGTAGTTTCACTAGATTGATATGATTACTCATTATGTACCCACCTTGCTGCTTTTCATCGAACCACACTGCAGTGTCGTCTGCAAACAATATTACATTGGACTTGATGTTATCCAGAAGGTCGTTGATATAAATGATATACATCAATAAAAGAATCGGGCCCAATACAGAACCTCGGGGTAGCCCTGATGTTGCACTGACAGGATCGGACTCATCATTTTCCAGGATTACCTGCTAGATTCTGTTAGATAAGAAAGCTTTGATCCATTGTAGGGTTTCATTTCTGAAGTCATACTGATGGAGTTTGATCATGAGTTTTTTATGGTTTACCTTGTCGAATGCCTTACTAAAATCGAATAAGATAAGGTCTGTCTGTTGACCACCTACTGAGTTCTGGAGCAAGTCTTCCATCGGCATTATCAGACTTGGACCGGAAACCATGCTGCAGGTCATAAAAATGTTATTTGGTTTGTAAATGAATTGACAACATTTGATGCAATTACATGCTCAAAGGCTTTACAAAGAATACAAGTCAGAGATATATGGCGATAGTCAGCAGCGACATTTCGAAGAGAGGAAATACATTCGCTCCATTCCAATATTTAGGGACTCGAACCGAGTCTAGTGATCCCTGAAAGATTACCTGTATAATTGGAGATATCTCTTCCCGAAGCTGTTGCAATACAAGTGGCTAAATGTTGTCAGGGTATGCAGCTTCGTGAGGACTCACACCACTATTATCTCCCTTGAATACTCCTGCCCTACAGATGAAGGAGGTAGATAAAAAAAACAAGTTCGCTTTTCTACATTTTATAGGCTACATTGATTTATCTTTACCAGGTTCTAAATCTACAGCATTTTAGAAAGAGATCCCAGAAAAATGCATGTTGATATAAGATTTCTAGCTAATTCTGCCTCATTTTACACATCATGGGTCTAATCTCCACGAGGTTGTATTTTTGTCTAAATTTTGATAGGTGTCAGGCAAACATGAAATTAAAAAAAGTTCAATCTGGTAAATATTCGTTAAAAGTTAATAGCATGCAGATATTGGATCAATGAAGAATTTAAGCATAAATACATGTTGCAAAATCTTTTTTATCTCTATGCCACGAACAAAAACATTACAATGGGACCCTATGGAAAATTAATTGTGGTGTGAGACGGTGAGGATTTAAGTCTTTCAGCAGCTTAAGTATTCCATAGATTAGACATTTGGAAAACGTTCATCAATACTCCAGTAAATATCACTTATTATACATACAACTACAAAATCAAATAGAAATGAGCTATTTTCTCCGATTTATATTGCCCATTTCCAACAAAAAATGAGGTATTTACTTTTTATTATAGCCTTTTATTAGGAAATACATTCGATTGGTGGTGGTAAACCTATAAGTGGTCTCGAGTTCGAACATCGATGAGTGTACTGATTCCGTTTTACATCAACCATATATATAGTCCCGATTAGTTCGCTTTTTATTTCAAACATGTTATGATAACAGAACATGTCAATTGTATTATTTGATCCAAAGGCGAAATTGTCATCCCTAGCCTAGCAGGGTTCTTGTAAGAGCAAAAACCCTGTACCGAGGCAGCGGTGTAGCAAGTTTTACATTTGCGTTTAATTCTTATGTAAAACATGACCACCATGTACATTCACATATGTCCATGTCGGACATACACATATGCATATGTCCATGTAGGTCTGAAAATAACATAATTCAAAGTCGGAGGTCAGTGAAATGGACAGTGTAGTCTTATACTATGTAAAATAATCTATGTAGATTTAAATGCACTCGATCTTTACTTGGAGAATAAAAAAATAAAAAGTGTTCAAGCATTTTTCTTGCTTGCTATCATTTTACTACCCGAAGCAAACACAAATGACCTTACCATGAATTGCCGTAACTGTCGTACTATGCGACGGTAAGGGTTAGGCATGGTGTACTAGGATTGTTCACGTGATGTGCGAATTTGCAACAAAGGCCGTTATTACGTTTTTTGTTTGGTTCCATGAAGCGTTTAGAGTGTAGGCCCATCGGTGAATGTGTCCATGGGATATGGATGTCCCCACTCTGCATTTCGGCACATATCTAATAACAAACAGTTTATTATTAATTATTATTAATGTATCTTGATATCACGGGGACAGTGCATATTGCCCGATTTCAGCATTGACATTAGCTCTATAGTTTGGTGACCTACTTGGGTTGAAATGTAGAGTTCTCTTCTATAGGTAGTTCCTATAATAAAAAGTAATCCCTCCTTTTTTGATGAAATGGACATTATAAGTAAGGCAAAACTGCCCATTTCTGGTCGATGTTGTGGTTGTCTGTATACTGGATCACTGATGAACATATTTTTGAAATTTCGACTCTGTGAGCAACCAGCAATGAAAATAGCTGTACCCTTGACCTGTTTAGTAAAGAACTTTCTTACATGTGACCAACCCCCCCCCCGCCCCCCCCCCCCCCCCCCCACCCCCACCCACGCACACCCACACACTTTGCTGGTGATAAATTACGCTGCTGTATTATCCATACTTGAGTTGAAGTTGCAGCAAATCATTAATACGCGACACATTAACATTGGGGTCTATGGGGAAAATAATAAGTGGTTTCATACCTATAGATGTATGTCTGCGTGTGAAGAGTGACTGAGAAGAGGAGCTAATGAAAAACCTTAACAAGAATCAATATAGTGAAAGATATATATGATTTTTACAGGGAGTTTTTAATACTGATTAGACATATGAAGAACATGTATACGTGTAATGCGTCTGAAATATTTAATTTATGCCAGTTTAGCATGCAAGAATAACCTTTTCTATTAGTATTAACTATTAGTAAACGCGTGGTATTAATACGTGCAATTCGAGCAATATTCTGAGCCAAAAAAAGTTTCAGTATTGATAACAACTAACTTAGTTGTTATCACTATGCATTTTATGGCTTGGCCTAAAGTCTAACTACAAGCTCGTTGTACACACTCGGTCAAGTAATAACATGTAACAATGAAATATCGAGTTTCCCATGCACTTACTGGACAATGAGTAGCACGATAATTTCAAGCCTACAATTTATACAAATAGATACTGAGTTACACGCAATTATTGGCATCTAGTAGTGAGTGGTGTTAATCCGTATAATTGTTTACGAAAATAAGACGACTCGGTTTGTGTTGTTAAACGGTTCAGGAGGAGTAAATGGCTCGTTCCAATGGTTCCAATTAATATAAACATATACAAGAGCAAACTTTCGTAATGTGCTTCAGTTTCGCACACTGATAACAAGTGGCCCAAGAGGGCCTGTTGACGATCTACTGGCTAATATGGCTCTTATGACATCAATGAAGCAAGTGACTATCGTCTTAAAGAGGCAACATATAGCATTTTTAACTAAATCAAGAGCCATAACTCCGCCATTACTGGTCCGATCTGGCTGGTTTTCGAACTTGGCAGTAGAGATAATAAAAATCAACAAAGAAACAAAACAAAAACATTTTTTTTTTTTAAAAATTTAAAGAAATATAAAATAATAATAAAAGGAAAAAAAAGTCAAAAAAATCTGGTAAAGTTTGGTAAAGATCAGATGAAAAATGAAGGCCCTATTGTCTTAACGAGGCAAAATATAGCATATTTAACGAAATCAAGGGCCATAATTCCGCTGTTCTGGTCCGTTCTGGTCCGATCTGGTTGGTTTTCGAACTTTCCCGAGCTTTTATTGACACTAACAATCTGGTACAGTTTGATAAAGAACGGGAGGAAAATGGAGGCCCAATCGTCTTAACGAGGCATCATATAGCATTTCTTAACTAAATCAAGGGCCATAATTCCGCTGTTACTGGTCCGATCTGATTTTCGAACTTGTCCGTGCTATCATTGATATTAACAATATGTTAAAGTTTGGTAAAGATCGGATGAAACATGATTGCCCTATCGTCTTAACGAGGTAAAAGTTAACGACGACGGACGAGGTGATCCCAATAGATCACTTGTGAGCCTTCGGCTCAGGTGATCTAAAAAGGGCCGTAACACTGCCAAAATAAAAGTCAGAGTTGTTGGATATGTCAACAGCATTGCATAACAGATAAAGGGGAATTGTATAACGTTTTATGACCATAGGACAATATTTTGCCTAGTTATGAGCCAAGTTAGGTATCAGGTTAAGTTTTACGAAAAGGGGAATAACTCTGTCAAATTGAAAATCAAAGTTAGTGTGCATATGTAACGACATTTCTTTGAGTAAGATGAAAATGCGTTTGAAGTGTACGGAACATAGGCCAAATACTTATAAAGTTATAGTCAGTTATGAGCTTGGTTAGGTTGCAGGTTAAAGTTTTGTGAAAAGGGGCATAACTCTTCCAAAATGAAAGTCGGGGTTGTAGGCAATGGTTCGCAACATTCCTTGGGGTATGATGAATTTGTCTGTTAAGTGTTATGAACATAGATCAAACACTTTTCAAGTTATGGCCAATGTTAAAGTGTGACAGACGACGACGGATGACAGACGTTTACCGTACTCTAACTTCCAATAAATGGAATTTAGAGTACGGACTTGGCCGCTAAGTACACAATACAACAAAACAGTATGTCTCAGCTGGTTGGTACGGAATCCATTTCGTTCCATCGTAATTTCGCATTTTCACCACCGGTATCCGGATAAAACCACGTCGGAACGATACGAAGAACGCGGATCACCCGCAAGTGAAAATATTTCATAGGTGAGTCTAAACAGTCCTAGTCATGTAAACGTGTTTTCCATTCGTTTTTTTAGCACTATTCTTTTGGCAGTAATTCTATAGTTCAACAGTGAAATAAGAAATAAATTTGGCATTCAGTAAGTGATGCAATCAGTATAGAAACATCAAGTCAGCTGTACCGCAGCACCGTATCTCGATAGTTCGAGTCTTAAATCTTCCTGAGAACGATGTTGATCAGCTTGTGTTTGTGCTTAACTAGCAAGAAACAAATATATAAAAAAAAACAAGCATTTTAAAGTTTACGCCCCGAAGAGCTTGTTTAAATAGCAAACCAGGGGGAACTGTTGGAGGGGTGTAAGGAAAAATGGATACGACTTGTTAATATCAATAACGACGGGTTATGATACTGTAGTGTTCTAACTAATGTCAATTAATATGTACAGCTCCGCCTATATCTACCATCAGCGAATATCATAATGCTCCAGTGTAAATGTGTATTATATGTGTTGAATGCATGCACTAGTCTGTAGGACTGAGTCAGTGATTGTTGTGGTATTAAAGTGTATAAACAGTATTCTGGTATTCCGTTAACCACCCCTTATGGGTCCGAACATTACAGATTCGACCACAGTCGGAGCACAAAGCACAAATGATACGACGAACTCGGAGTATAATATTACTCACTTATTTAAGCTCTTATATGAAATCAAAAACATCTGATAGAATTTTTAGCTATATCAAGTTCGTTCCAAAGTTTTAGAGATGACGGTAAGACTGATCTCGAAACAATTCTGTTCTACTAGGCAAATTAACGAAGTTGGAACTGTTTCTCACGTTATAAGGATTCGATTCTGAAATAGTTGCGGGGAATATTTCATTCAAGTAACTCGGTACATCTTCATTTTTAAACTTATAGGTAAATATCAACGTTTGGATACATGTGTCTTCTATCGGGCAGATACTATCGGACAGAGAGACCCAACCAATTTCAGTTAACAATGTTTGTATAGAGACAGAACGAGTCAGGCTAGCAACTATTCGCGCTGCTTCATATTGTATACTCGGGTGTTTTAACGCAATCGTTTGCGAACACATTTCAGCGGTTTTTAAACATTGACAGAATGTTCAATTCTTGTCAATGCCAAACATTAAATGTGTTTAAAGCATTACGTTTGTATAATGAAATAAGTTGTTTTTAATCTATGGGAGGTAATTCTTATACTTATAATAAAATAACACATTTTTCGAATATCCCATCCTTACCTAGCATTTCTAATATCTTCAAACAATTATATCAATGTTCATATGTTTAATCTATACTGAAAGGAAAAAGAAACGCAGGGTGCGTATTTCCGCTATATATTGCATATACTGCACACTTAATTCCATATATATTCCAAGGAAATCCCAAGATGTTTTGTAAAAAAAAAGTGCAGTTAGTTAGAGAAAGGACACAACTGTGATGTTGTAGACGTTTTAATCACAGTACACGTTGTAACAAGAAATTCATAAATGCTGAAATTCCTCTTTGAAAAATTGAGCCAGTTCAGTATTGTATTTAATTTTAAGTGATTGCAACATTTAAGGCCTAAGTTTGCTCACCTGCTTGAGCCAAATGCGCATTCTGACGATAATGAAACTTTAAAGGGGTGACCATTGGTGTGTTCAGTGCTGTTTAAATCTTCTTTCTAAAAGGACAGGCCTAATGTCGCCATGTACCATTCGATTAGCAGTAGCATATTAAACATACAATATATCGCGGAAATAGGCACCCTGCGTTTCTTTTTCCTTTCAGTATATATCCCTAAACGGTCGTGCTAAACCTTTTGTGTTCAGTATATATATACAAAATGCCCATAATTACCGATGGACATCCCTGACTGCGGCTCCTGTGGGTACTTCATGCGGCCGTTGTAAATCTCTAAACTGCGGCTCCTGCGTTACGGCCATTGCGAAAAATAAAGGAATTTTGTTGTGTCATAAGACTCAGATTTAAAAAATGTTATTCCTAATGTAAAGAAAACAACCCGCTAAATAATGTCAAAATTACACAACAAAACCATTTATCAAAACTCTATCCAGGTGTTCAGGTCAAATAATAATGTAAATGTGCCGATTAAAAGTATAGATTTATTCACGGGTTCTCCAAATATCCGTGACTGAATATGCGTAAAATGAATTACCACGGTGTACATATATCGTAAAATTTGGCTGTTTTTGGCAGGATTTTATTATTGTCAAGATTTATTCAATTTATAGATCAATAAAAAGTCAGGAAATATATGTATGTCGTTGTTGTTACTATTGCTGAGGTTCGAATGTCCTCGATCCGAATTTTGGGGTAAATCCAAAATTCGGTCAAATCCAAAAATCCGAACAAATCTAAAATTCGAGCAAACTCAAAATCTGAGTAAATTCCAAAAGTTGGTAAAAATGTCTAAATTTGGCCTAAGCTTTTAATTACTAGAATATGTAGTCACAAACAGGTACACACCCTTTGATTATACATAGTTTGCGTTTCCGAATTTCTGCTTAATTTCGTGTGAGCGTCTGCTGATAGTGCTATTCATACGCACCGTGAAAGAAATTCAAAACGAGGCTTCCTCCTGTAAAGGTGGAGAAATTCGTAACTGAGTCACAACATATCTCAAATTACAAGGTTCACAGAAGATGACATACATTGTTATAATGATAAATACATACCTAAATGGTGTATGGATAAAAGGAGATCGGTAAGGAATTACAACTATTCTGTATACTTGAGAAAATGGCGATTGTGTTTGGAACTGAATCTGAATCTTACGATGTAGACAGTAGCCTGAGTAGGGCTGTTGCTGTTAGTAGCACTTTACGAGAGCTGATTTGAAGCTCTCCAATGATGGCGCGCAAACGAAACTGTCTTCAAGATGGTTCCGTCTGGATTTGTTCAGTTGTTTGACTTCATATATGAACAGATTTAGTTAAAACAACTCATAACTGATTGCAATATGCAAACAAAGTTTATTTAACTTTGTTTGCATAATTCGGAGACAACAGGCGATTTAGCAAGTACATTCAGTCAGGGCTTTATACACGACAGTACAAAAGATGTTTTCAACTGAAACACTTGTCGTCAAGGTAAGTTTATTGATTATGCGCTACATTTATCGATTTTTTACTACGCTTATCGTGGCTTATCGTGGCGGTATGCGAGAGGCCTCAATGTACGTACCACCCATCTACATTGCAAACGGACATGATGTATCCATGTTTTACTTAATTATTATATATTTTATAATTAAACTCAGAAAGCCAAATAAATAACCTTTCTAATGGTGTAATTTTATTCCAAATAACTGTTAAATAAATACAATGTAGGCAAAATCTCGAGTTGGAACTGAAATATATCGCATTTTTTCGTTTCTTAAAGTGTTTTCGCATATCACCGTGTGTTTATTGGTTTGGTCATCAAACATTTATTGTTTAATACATATTTAAAAAAGGTGCATGGTTAGAAAGCCAAATAAATAACCATTTTAATGGTGTAATTTTATTCCAAATAACGGTGAAATAAATAGGCAAAATCTCGAGTAGGAACTGAAATATATCGCATTTTTTCGTTTCTTAAAGTGTTTTCGCACATCACCATGCATTTATTGGTTTGGTCATCCCGTGTCGCGTTTTTTTTCTTCCTTTCAGTATATTCAGGTATATATAAGTGCACTATGTTACACCTGCATCAGGTGGTATTAGTTGAACAATCCGGAATTAATCTACGCCATGTTCACCCCTGCACATATAGTACATGTAACTACATATACTTTGCTTTTAACGGTAGACTACAGATTCCTCCGGATATATTATGGTATTTCTGAAAATGAAAAAAAATAATATGAAAATACAGATTATTGGTGATCGTTTTTTTCCCCATATAAAACCAATGCAACCAATCAAAACCTCATTTATATCTATCTTTACTACACCAGCATTCATTTGCCAGAAATAAATAGAAAAAAAGTATTTAATATAAGTGCATGAAAAGGTGTATTATATCACACCTGCAATATTTGTTTCGTACGTTTTTAACAAAAACTTGTATTTTCATCGGACTAAAAAAGAGTCAAGTTAACTGTTTACAGAAATATGAATCAACGCAATGTTTAATTTAAACCCTGTTTCATCAAAATATCGTTAAAATATTGTAGTATATCGCTTGTAAAGGTACCTATAGATGTGTAACACTTTGCCACTTCAGCGATTTCAGACGCCATTACACGGTAATGTAAACAAAAGAACCCGTTACTAGCAAACAAACTCTCGTCAATTAACACCTAAATCGATATCGATTCAAAAACAAAATTACATACAATTAAAGAGAAACAGTTTATGTTTAAGATTTCACTAAGGATTAACCTATAAATATTAAAAATGCATCAATGTTATCCGATTTTCTTACCTTGATTTTTCTCTATATTTTTCGCATTTGCAGTACATTTTCAAAATGGCGGAACAGGAAGACAAGTTATTCGGGTTTAAAAGTGGGAGACCAGTCCCTTCATATAAAGCCCTGATTCAGTGCAAGCGGTTAATAATGCATACGCAATAAATGACGTCAGACGTGGCATGCTACCGTTTTATCGTGCGAGCCTTAGCAAATCTTGCTGTTGGACTCGTTTTTATATTCTATTTTTTTGGTGCGCACTTACTTATAAATATAAAAAAGTAGGAAGGAAACCTGAGTTCCTTGATAAGACTAACAAAGGCAAAGAAAAGAAAAACATCAAAGGAATGTATACACGAAAACTCGCGATGTTCCGTTAGTGATTCTGCGTAAGTTGTATCATTTTGTTTACAATCATCAATATTAATTATTAGATCAGTTCAAATCTTTTTTTTATTTATCCTGGTCATATCACTTACCATACATGTGATATTTTCAGAAGGGTTACCAGGGAGATTTGACCTTTTTTCCAGGGAGATTTGTCAAAAACCAGGGAGGTTTTTATACTCAAATTTTAACGCGTGCGGTAGATTCTTTTTCTGATATAAACCTTAATAAAGGACTACAACTTATCCATGGATATACACTTCGTCCAAGAAGAATTATACTTCACAAGATGCTTCTGCTTTTTGGGCCTGGAATGTTCAGACTCTGGAGATAGATCTCGTTTAGGCATTTTGATTTTGCAAGTAATAACCATAATGAAGATGCTTCCCATTTTATACACAGACAAAACACTTCTTTAATCATGACAAACTGCAATCGATTCGTTGAAATCGTCATCCTTTACCAAATATCAATCCATGCCGAATTCGCTAATTACCATCCCACTTACAGTCGGTATATTTCTATCAAACTTCCATGGACATTACAGATATCACTGCCACGTGTCATAAACAAACAGTCCAATCATTATTTTCACACAATAAATAGAACTAATTAGCTAACATGCTAATCCTTTTAATTATCTGCCCAGGGGCAATGTTTTCACAGATATAGATAAGACGTTGGTGTTTATTTTCTAAATCATTCGTAAAACTCGGTCTTGATCCAATAAATCATAGCAATTACCCAAAAGGATTCGCAAATAGCGAAATTTTGAAATACCAGGAGAAATGGAGCTCCCGGCAGGAGGCCGCTCCTGCCGGGAAATTCCATGAAATTAAGTCTTTGTGAGCGCTTCAGATAAAACAAAATGCAAATTATAACAAACTTTCCAGTAAAATATCAAACATAAATATGTGTTTGTTATTCCTAGAATTCTATTTGAAGAATTCTGTTAGAGCTGATCAATAAAATGTTGCGCTGATAGTTACAATGTCGGGCACCTGCTGTACGATGACCTTGATATATACTACCGGTGTAATAGTAGAAATCTACATGGATCATTATTGCCTGTAATAAATCATTGTTTAAGCTTTCAGTGTACAGTTTGTAAATATGGTCGAGGGTAAACACACAAAATAAGATCAAATATAAAGTTTGATAGGATTTCTTTCCTTCTTTTTAAATCTTTTACTCAGTTTTTCATTTTCATCCTTTCTTTTTTTTTTTTTTATCTAACGTTATTTATTTTACAAAAAAACAACATTTTTAATTCATTTTCATTATAAGCTTTGTTGATGAGGCTGGGGTCATACTGTCTCTTCCTTTTCTGTCCAATGGTGGGTAACTGAAAATAAAAAAATAAATAAAATAAGGTATTCATATTAAAAACATTTCAGTCATACATAAATAAATATCGAGTAAATTTATATATGATCACCGTTTTCTTTTCCATATAAGGAGATAACGTGACTCCTATTCCGAGAAAAACAGGTGTCCATGACGTCATAATGCAGCCGACAAACTGTCAAAAACTTGTCAAGACTTTCGCGATCAAATAACTATATGTATGTGGATTTTTTTAGTAAGTTCAGGGTTCTGGAAATATTTTGAAAATCCACTTGCCCAGGGCAAGTGGATTTTCAAAAGTCACTTGCCATGCCCATAATGTCACTTGCCCGACATTTAAGAATACTTAATTGCCCCAAAAATTGGCGGTGTACCATTATTCGTGTTAAACGAGACGGACCGCCGCATAATTTGGACCATTATACTTAGAAAAGGAAGGAAGGGTGTGTTTTATGAATAAGTTAATACACTGTATTTATTCATATAAAAAATTCAAATGGTTGCATTTTCTTCTTTTGTGTCTATTACATTTTTGTGTTACTTAAATCATAAAATGATGAGACGGTATACAAACTCATTTTATTCCGCCCTCCCACCCCACCCGAATCCCCACACACACAACCCCCAATCATTTTTGATGACCATCCAAAAAAAAAATGATTGGCAGCTAGTGTATGGAACTTTTAATGTCACAGTGTGTACAATTAACCAGTTGACAGAGAAAATTACGTTTTATCTTGCGGGTTACCGTTACCTCGTCCTTTGTTGATGGGGACTCGACATTATTGTTGTTGTTATCAGTGAAGGTTGTAGGCAAACGCGGTCCAAACTGTAATTTTGTTTGTTTTGGATCTGCTTTTGACGTTCGACGCCAGGTTGCGTTGAATGTCGACAACATCTCAGAAGAACTCATTTGATTGGACATTGCATACAATTAAGCCAATGAAAATCATTGTTTCATTGTGCGACAAGTGCGCGTAAATTACACTTATATTGTGAAAATTGCTTATGACTACGTTTATTTTTCGGCTGCGTCAATGTACATTTCGGCAGCAATATGTGTGCGTCAAATCGGAAAATACTGCGTATTTGACGCATGACGCAAGGGTAGATAAAACACTGACCCTAGAAAAATGGAACGTTCAGGTGCAGGTGCGCGTCTGTGCAGTGTGAGTAGTTGAAAGAAAGATAAAATAGTTTTAAAATCAAGTGAGAGTGAGATAATAGCGTTATAATATTAAAAGTCTGAAGAAGACAAAGTGATTTTTAAAAATAAGAACAAAACAAAGCTTCCTGTCTATGGCATGGAGTGGGTGACTGAGCAAACTGCCAGTTTGAACGAGTTCAAGTCTGGCAGCATTGCAATGTCGACTGGTAGTCTATTCCACTGTACGATTGCAAGGGGAAAGAACGAATACTTGTAATAATCAGCAGTAGTGTGTATTTGTCTAAAGGCAAGGGGGTGGGATTGGCGGGGAATTCTCATGGGCTGTATGAGGTACAGCAACAAGGCAGTGGACTATTTTGAAAAAGAGACATAACCTGGCATCTGATTGTCTGTTTTCAAGGGACCTAATTTACCTAGCAGGGGACAAAATATATTTTACTGTATACTCGTCCTGTAGGACAAGTGCCATTGACATATTACTCGTCCTTATAGGATGTTTACTCGTCCTGCTCTGACTGTAAATGTTCATAAGTCAAAGTAGTCAGATACCATCATTTAACACTATTATATATAAATAAAACTAAGGGAAACATCATAATGTGTTGTTTTTTTCTTTATATAAATCAATGAAAATTATGAAACTTTGACCAGTATTATAGATGACTATATTCATTTTTATATTCTATAGTTCACTACAGTCTGATCATGGCCATTACAGTTACTCTGGCATGGTAAATATTTCCCCCTTTTCCTGTGAATAATTCCCCTCTTTAAAAAAAAAATTAATAAAAATATTAGAAAATGCTGAGCTACAATACAGGAAAACAGCATACTTTTTGCAATTCCCCTTCCTGAAGGCCCTGGCCTCAGTCACATAAAAGCTGACTAGTGCCCTTAAAGATTCCCCCGTGAAAGTGTTATTTGTATATTATTAACATCAAATACCGTAACGTTCGCGCTCCGTGAAATTAGAACGGGAGCCGCATTTTAGAATGTCCCAAATCCGCAATGCGTCAATTTCCCAATATCCGGTTGACTTAAATCACATTTTCTCGTTGAATAAACAGAGTTGCGACTATTTACTGCATTTAATCGCTTAATAAACTATGTAAGAACTATTTTCTTTGTTGTTGTTTTCTACTGACATGTTACTCGTCCTCTCGGACAACCGATTCATAGGTTTCACTCGTCCAGATTTGAATTTTACTCGTCAATACGAGCGGACGAGTGGAATTTTCATGCCCTGCCTAGTATGTCAGTGACACTGGCGTGTTGGGAATAGTTATTTACGGCCATTCGGGCTGCTCTTCTTTGGACCATTTCTATTTTTAGCTCTACTGGCCAAGGGCCAGCAGAGCTTATGGCAGGGTTCAATCTAGGCCTGGATTTTAGGGAGAAGTCACTTCTCCCTCCAAAGAAAATAGAGAGAAGTGACCAAAAAATAGGGAGAAGTGTAAGAGACACAATCTTTTAAATTAAGCGCGCAATCGGTTATTGTTAATTATTAACTGATATACATGTATACACCCTATTGGTTATAACCTTTTGATTATTTAAGAGCATGCTAGCTGTTTCAAATTAAATGTGTTTATTAATTTTATTCACACTCACAGGCACTCTTTACTGATATATACTGTAACTATAGAAGAAAGGATTGAGAGAAGAATTAATATAAATATATTGCGGTATCTTTATTTATTCATCTTTCTATCAATCTGTATGGAGTTCTATGTAAATAGGATTCTCAAACTTCTTCCTAAAAGGCTTATTCCTCATTAAGACCTATAAGACCAATTTATGTTTTGTTTCCCAATTTGTATTAGCTAAAAACAATATTTATTAAAAAAAAAGAAAGACGTTTTTCCTCCATCCGAACTTGTGTACCTATCCGAACTACTATGACACCGCACTTTTCCGGAAGTAAACAATTGCCGAAAATTCAGTAGAAATGTCATCTATTATTAATTCTTTTTCATGCATTAATTTGTTTGGAATGCCAAAATGTCCGTTTTATCAAACAATTAAGAAAACACAACTCTAATCATTATTCGGTGGTATCATTTAATCACCTCATGTAAATTAACTTCAAACTGTTGTTTCGATTACGTTTTCAACACGCACTTGTCTAACTGTAACGGAACCTTCGATGGGCAATTGTTCAGTTATACGCAATCTCATTGGATAAGGCGTGTGTATTCCCTGTAGAGTCTAATTTGTAAACAAAAAATGGCGAGGTGCGAAAATTGCCTCACGGGATATCATAGTTGTAGGAAAGTATGCGCCCCGCGGGGTTTCTGCTGTGATCGAACAAAGCAATTAGCATAATCCCTTCCAAGAGATGTCTACGCCTGTCCTGAGACATAAACAACAGGTCAGTTAAAGGCCTGGTTACACTTCGCTTGAGGGCGGGAAAAAAGCGAAATGGTCAATCTAAAGGCGAATTTAACTTAGCCGTCGGCTAAAAAAAAGGCGAAGTCACGGAGGAAAAAGCGACTTTGTCGCTCGTGTCGCCCTCCAGAATGAACACTGCTTATGGGATGGTGTGTTGTCCGTCGTCCGTCCGTCGTCCGTTAACTTTTCTTCAAACGACTTCTCCTCAGAAACCGCTTGGCTAATTTTGACCAAACATCACTTGGATGATCCTTAGATGAATGCTTTTTAGATTTGTTAAAATTAGGTCAGCGCTACATCCAAGATGGCTGCCATTACCATATATGGTCGAAACCTTAAAAAATCTTCTTCTCCAGAACCGCTGGACAGATTTAAACAGTTTTTCTTTTAAAATGATCGCCACAACTACACTATCAAGTTTGTTACTACACTATCAAGTTTGTTCAAGTAAAGTCCCCGGGGTCAAAAATGGTCGTGCCCCGGGGGTCCAAAGTTTGTATATTGAGGTTTTGCATGTTTTTCATATAGACATATAGGAAAAAACTTTAAAAAATCTTCTTCTCTGAAACCACAAGGCATGGAGCTCTCATGTATTACATATAGCATCAGCTTATGGTCCTCTACTAAGTTTGTTCAAATAGTGACCCTGGGGTCAAATTTGGCCCCGCCCCGGGGGTCACAGTTTTACATAGACTTATATAGGATTTTTTTTTAAAAAACCTTCTTCTCGGAAACTACAACAGCCAGAGGTTTGATATTTTGGATTTACTATAAGCTTATGGTCCTTTACCAAGTTTGTTCAAATGGTGAGCCTCGGGTCACATTTGGCCCCGCCCAAAGGGTCACATGTTTTACATAGACATGTATAGGGGAAAACTTTAAAAATCTTCTTCTCTGAAACTGCAAGAGCCAGAGGTTTAATATTTTGCATTTGCTATAAGCTTATGGTCCTCTACCAAGTTTGTTCAAATGGTGACCCATGGGTCACATTTGGCCCCACCCCGGGGGTCACAGTTGTACATAGGCTTGTATAGGGGAAAACTGAAAAAAATCTTCTTCTCTGGAACCACATTGCACAGAGCTTTCATGTATTACAGTAATTGAAACTTTACAGGAAGCATCCTTGGGTCAGGGGAAAGCAAAGCTGTTCAAATTTTGGCATTGTGCCAAGGGATTTGGTTTCCATGGCGACCATGTTGAAAAACCTTAAAAAATCTTCTCTGAAATCGCTGGTCTGATTTTGAAAATTCTTTCACAAAAATGTTCCTTTAGGGATTGCCTTTCATAGTTGTTCAAATTATTTGGATCGGTCCAAAAAACATGGCCGCCACAGGGGCAGGGCTTTTTCTCCTTATATGTGTATTTTATAAAAAGTTGAAAAATTCTTATCTTCTGAAACTGCTGGTTGGATTTCAAAATAATTTCACACAAATGTTCCTTGGGTGACTCTCTACCAAGATTGTTCAAATTATTTGGATTCGTCAAAAAACATGGCTGCCAAAGGGTGTGGTCACTTTTCCCTATATGTATTTAGAGAAAACTTTGAATTTTAAAAATGACATATTTTCTGAAACCGTTTGATGGAGTTTGAAGAAACTTAATCACAATGTTATTTGGGATAGTCCCTCTCAGATTTGTGTTTTTCGTGGCCGCCAGACATCGAAGATGGCCGCCATGGCTAAAACTAGGTCAAATTTAAGGAAATTTCAAACGCCATCTCTTCCGAAACCACTTAATCCATTCAACTGAAATATCATATACATGTTCCTTGTTTTTTTTTATTTATATATATATATTTTTTTTTTTTATTAATTTTTTTTTGTATATATTTTTTTGTTTGTTTTTTAGCTCTACTGATCAGAGATCAGCAGAGCTTATGCCGTGGTGCGGCGTCCGTCGTACGTCTGTCCGTCCGTCCGTCCGTCTGTCCGTAAAACGGCTAAAAATAGATTTTCAAAAAACAAGTTTGTAGCGACTACTTCTTGGAAACTATAAGTGATATTGATATGGGACTTTTTCTAAAATGATCAGCATGACATGATGTTGATCCTTGTCGAAAATCGTTTTGATTCGATGTTAAACATGGCTGTCAGCAGCCATCTTTGTTTACATAAGAATTATCTAGTAAAAACTTGTAGCGACTACTCCTCTGTAACTACTCGACGGATTTTCATGAAACTTAACAGGACTGTTGCTCTTGATGTCTACTTAATCCTAGCAAAATTTTAGGTCGGCCAGAAATTCAAGATGGCCACCATGGCTAAAAATAGATTTTCAAAATACAAGTTTGTAGCGACTACTTCTTTAAAACTGTAAGTGATATTAATATGGGACTTTTTCTAAAATGATCAGTATGACATGTTGTTGATCTTTGTCAAAAAATATTTTGATTTGACTTAAAACATGGCCGCGAGTGCCATCTTTGTTTACATAGAGTTATATAATGAAAACTTGTAGCGACTACTCCTCTGCAACTACTTGACGGATTTTCATGAGAATTCACAGGAATGCTGATCTAGCTATCAAAAACCTATCAGTAGAGCTTCAAGGTCATTGACCTCTTGTTTAAACTTACCTTGGAAATTGTATTCCCCATTCTGGAAGAAAAAAAAGACCCCTTCCCAAAAACTGATAAAAAGGCCCTGCCAACTGAGGAATACCTCATCTCTGCATCAACATGAACCAGATCCACTCACTCAAAGTCAAAGAGGGGGCTGGCGTGGCGCAGTCGGTAGCGCGGCGGATTTGTAACCGGAGGCCCCGGGTTCAATCCTCTGTGGTGCCACTGAGTTCCGTCGGTGTGTTCTTGGGCAAGACACTTTACCTTAGCCTCGTCCGTCGGATGGGGACGTAAACCGGGCGGTCCCGTGTATCGGTCTATCCTCCGAGCACGTTCAAGAACCATAGGAATCTATTCGATAATAAGAGTAGGGCAGGTTCCCGGATTCCTATGTATCCTTCCCCTCTCTCTGGGGCGGCTCTAAATAACCTATACTGTGTTGATGAGCCGTTAAACAACATTCAATTCAATTCAAAGTCCAAGAAGCTGCAAACACCTTCAGGATCAGCTTCTTTCCCCATTACCATTCCCTAAGGAACTCCTTGCCAGCCATAGTGACTGCGACTCCCGACTTGGTATCCTTCAAGCAGGAATTATCCTATCTTAATTTTTTAGCTCTTCTGATCAGAGATCAGCAGAGCTTATGCCGTGGTGCGGCGTCCGTCCGTCTGTCTGTCCGTAAACTTTTTTGTTGTAGCGACTACTCCTCTGAAACTACTGAATGGATTTTCATGAAACTTTACAGAAATGTTGCCCATGAAGTCTAGTTGATCCTAGCAAAAATTCATGTTGATGTGAAATCCAAGATGGCCACCAAATCTAAAAATAGATTTTTAAAAAACAAGTTTGTAGCGACTACTTCTTGAAAACTATAAGTGATCTTGATATGGGACTTTTTCTAAAATGATCAGCATGACATGATGTTGGTCCTTGTCGAAAATCGTTTTGATTCGACGTTAAACTTGGCTGCCAGCGGCCATCTTTATTTACATAGAGTTATTTAGTAAAAACTTGTAGCGACTACTCCTCTGAAACTACTGGACGGATTTCCATGAAACTTCACAGGAATGTTGCTCTTGATGTCTTAATGATCCTAGCAAAATTTCAGGTCGGCCGGAAGTTCAAGATGGCCGCCACGGCTAAAAATAGATTTTCAAAAAACAAGTTTATGGCGACTACTTCTTGAAAATTATAAGTGATATTGGTATGGGACTTTTTCTAAAATGATCAGCATGTCATGATGTTGGTCCTTGTCGAAAATCGCTTTGATTCGATGTTAAACATGGCTGTCAGCGACCATCTTTGTTTACCTAGAGTTATCTAGTAAAATCTTGTAACGACTACTTCTCTGTAACTACTTGACGAATTTTCATGAAACTTTACAGGAATGTTGCTCTTGATGTCTAATTGATCCTAGCAAAATTTCAGGTCGGCCGGAAATACAAGATGGCCGCCATGGCTGAAAATATATTTTCAAAATTCAAGTTTGTAGCGACTACTTCTTGAAAACTATAAGTGATATTGATATGGGACTTTTTCTAAAATGATCAGTAAGACATGATGTTGATCCTGTCAAAAATTATTTTGATTTGACATTAAACATGGCTGCATCTTTGTTTACATAGAGTAATATAATGAAAACTTGTAGCGACTACTCCTATGAAACTGCTTGATGGATTTTCATGAAACTTCACAGGAATGTTGACCTAGCTATCAAAAATCTATCAGTAGAGCTTCAAGGTCATTGACCTCTTGTTTAAGTTGGTTAGGGCCCAAACTGTAACTAGGAGCCTTATGATAGTCTGGGGCTCTGCCGGTTGGGTTGTACACTTTGCTGCTAAGGTAGCCCACGTGGTTCAGATATGAAGGTGACGAAAACTTAGTTTGGAATCTTTACCTTTCTTCTGCCTTCACTCGATCTATGTTTCTCTCTGTTCTATCATTTCATTCTTTTTACCGCTGACAGAAAAATTATGGTCAAATGTGACACCAGTTTCTTGAACTGTAGATAGAGAATTTTCTGATTATACCTTATTTTCAACAACCCATATCGAAGGTTTATAATACAAACAGAGCTACAGATAAGCAGGGTATTTGCTTAAATACCCAATTAAAAATGCCAAAATACCCAATTAAAATAAAATGCATGGGTACCAATAAAGTAATTAAAGTTGTCAAATGATAAAACAACCAATGGAAATTGAGCAATATATGGGTTGTAGAAGGGACACCCAGTCACCTTGTATCAGTGTATTAGCCAGCCAACCGTGCAGCCGTCTTTCGCACGGCCGTTTTTTTAAAAATCGCGGTAAACGTTTGGAGGAGTGGGTGGTGTAAAAAAAAGTTTTTCTTTGTTTTGTTTTTTGCTAAACAACACCTCCAAACTTTTACTTTCTCAATATTGTTATGTTTTGTATACATTTATAGAAGAAAGATGATCTAAAATGCACCTCTGTGAAAATACTTTAGCCCATGGACACCCTGTTGGCGTGAATTGGTGCATAACATAGTGTTAGCAAATTATTTTGCACACCCAGTTCTTGAATTTCTGCCTAATACACTGCTTTGTATAAAGCCTATTGCAAAAGAAGTTGAATTTATTAGATTTTGTGTATACAATATTAATTTAGTGGGATGCCACTCCAAAACAGTGCTGCAAACTTTTATTGTTTTATTTTACCCAATTGAAATCAAGAAATACCCAGTTAAATAAATACCGATGGGTAAATACCCAATTGACCAAAAAGCTTATCTGTAGCTCTGATTAAAATATCCCTTTAATTAAACAAATTACTTAATTCGTCAGTATTCTGAGTGTTATACAGTTATATTTGACCATGTGATTGCGACGAAAACTCAGTATATTTTTAAATAATTTTTTTTCAACACAAATTGTTTCTATATGATTTGTAGTTTTCCCATTATTTATACAGTAAATACAATAATCCCTTTTGCTAATTTTATCGTTGCAGCAATGGCTATCACAGTATGGGTCTGGCAACTTCATCAATGTTCTGAAGAAGCATTGGCGAGACTACGTTCTAGTCGTTTTCCAGCATTTAGACGATGCTGCAAAAGTGGAGAGGTTAGCAGAGAAGTACTTGTTCAAACCATTAGAGTACTTCCTGTGTAATGGCGACCCTGATGTATTGTTTAAGGCGTTGAAAGAAAAGGATCAGCCATCGCAACTGTGTGGGCATGTGTTTAAAAATGGAGAGCCAACCTACTACTGCAGGTGAATATTATTGATTTCATTGATTTGGCTTTCTTCCTATACATTTTGCAAAGCAAATTAGAGGTTTTAATTTTCTTGATTATAATACCAAAATATTGTCATAATTTCACACAGTTATAAATGAGTCTGCTGACTAGGGAGCATAAAGTGGTAACAAAAAGAAAAATATAGTCAGGGGAGGTTCTGAGTTTGAGTAATAAATACGTAACAAATGTGTGCTATAAAAGTGAATAAAGACACATTTCCACTAAGAAAAAATATTGGACCTGTCCAGGGTTCTGGAAATATTTTGAAAATCCACTTGCCCAGGGCACTTAATTTCCCCAAAAATTGGCGCTGACCATTATTCGTGTTAAACGGGACGGACCGCCGCATAATTTGGACCATTATACTTAGTTTGAAAAGGAAGGGAGAATGTATTTTATGAATTAGTTAATACATTGTATTTATTCATATAAAAAAAAAAATGGTTGCATTTTCTTCTTTTGTGTCTATTACATCTTTGTGTTACTTAAATCATAAAATGATGAGACAGTATACAACCTCATTTTATTCCGCCCTCCCACCCCACCAATCACCACACACACAACCCCATCATTTTTGATGTGCGACAAGCAAAGAAACAAGACAAAAACGTTATTAAAAATATTCACTTGGCCCCCAATTTCTGCAACCATGGTAATGTTCCTACGGCTTTGTATTTTAACTAAAGGGAATTAGATGAAAGCAAGAGGCATGAATAGGGGTTCCCTAGGAATTGTTTAAGTAGTAGCAGTAACCTTATTTATCAAAAGCGAAAGTTCAGAACTTGAGAAAAAGTTCCGTGATTGGTTTTTTAAATCGCGAAAACCCATGACATGCACATATCGCTAAGTTATGCAACTTATTTGTGTAGTATGCATTTCCATATACGTTTAATTACAGATTATATCAATGAAATACACCAAATACCTCATAAAAGCGCATTGGTAAACGAGTGCTTCGAGTAAAAGAAATGTATTTTCATTACGAAAAAATCTTCGGCAAAATTATCTAAACAAAAACATAACGTCACATGGGGTCTGTCAATCATTATTTTGACACATTAAATTTGCAAATTAAGAAAGAGTTTTCTGATTTGATTGGTGGAAGGTCCAAATGACGTTCAGAGATTTCTGAATTTATGGTTGGGAGGTCACGGACATAATTGCCGCGATTTCATTGGCCGATGGGCACACGTCTGACGTTCGTGTCAGGACTGTTGTTTTCAAACGGTGTGAAATGCGCGTGTGGGTTAGTTAGGTTGTTTACTGAAATAATGCCACAAATTAAGCTGCCTGGGGCGAGATTGTTGATTTGTACCGAAAGTTGTTTGATCTTATTAACAATCGCTAGCGGCAAAAAACAGCGGCAAGTTTTATTCAGTTATCAAAATGAAATTCTGATATGGCTGGTTTGTCACTTGATTTGTTCTGGAATGGAAATGTCCGTCGGGCAAGTGGCGGGCAACCATATTTGCGAAGGACACTTGCCCGCACCCAAAATCCACTTGCCCGGTTGTCGGGCAACCGTATTTCCGGAACCCTGCTGTCCATTTTAAATCAGGGCCTGTCCATTTTAAATCAGGGCCTGTCCATTTTCAGAAACAACAAGCCCTGGGCCTGTCTCTTAAAATAATTTTCTGTGAGCACTGCAGTAAAATGTTTTCAAAATTGCTTTGTAACAATCAAAATTAAATGATTACTAAAGAAAATTGTATGTAGAAACTCCGATGTTCTGAGATGGGCATAATAGTTTATAAACACACTTGTTGTTTTGTAATATTTTAGAGAGTGCGGTGCAGATCCTACCTGTGTTCTCTGCATGGAGTGTTTTCAGATGTCAATACACAAGCAGCACAAATACAAGGTAATCAAAAACTTACGACTCGGTTTCTCGGTACAGAATATTCAGTGACAAAGTTGAACCTTCCTTGTCATACTTCCATTAAATGTTAAGTTGGGAATGTTTTTGTGTCAGCAGATTGTGGTATATATACATTCAAAATAGGTGCATCTACTCTATAACAATAATGCATAAATTTAAATAAATAAATGTTGAACCAGTAACATCACTGTAATCTCACGTCTTGTGACGTCACTAGAAAGTTTCATCTGACCACACAGAACATTTAGTAACCGTCAGGCTATTAAAATGCCATTATAGTGCCATTCCTATGGAACAAAAAGGAGGAAAAGAAATAGAATGAATGCACTAACCGAAAGCATGATGATTAGCCAACAGGATTCTGGTAAAATATTCCACGTGTAAACACAACACGAAAAATGAACATTTGAGTTTGTTTACATTTTGTTTTTCTAATAATTTAAAATCTAATCTAGATACAACTTTCAAACTTTACAGATAATTGCAGTGTAATAAATACACATAGAATGCATTATTTTAAAAAAAAATATGAAAACTAACACATTTATACCTTAAGTGTATCCTTCTAAATAAAAATCAAATCAATTACTAGTTTATTGGTATATAATCCAATACAGAATTGTCACCAAAACAAATATAACATCAAGTACAGACTAATAATTCAAATGTCATACATGAATATAAAATAAATACAGTCAAAGGAGCTCTTGTAAGTATAGCAATTTACATAAATTTAATACACTTGTAAATTCCAAACCTAAATTGTCAGGTTTATTTATTTAAACGTATGTGGGAGATGACAATACAAGTCAGAGTGACTATGTTTGTTACAGATGGGTACATCTGGAGGCGGTGGCTATTGTGATTGTGGCGACACCGAGGCTTGGAAAACTGGTGTGTTTTGTACGAAGCATGAACCTCAGCCACAGGATGAAGCAGATGCGAACAAGGTATAAACCTTTTCCTTTTTTTTCCATGTTTTTGCTCGCTGTATACAATATATCTCCAGAACATCGCTGATTTGCAATACTTCTTAATCACTTAACTTGCGGTGTTGGACTGTATGGTATAAAGCCATGATATATTTATCATATTACACTAGTGAAATAAATATGCAAATGAAGGTCTTTTCCGTTCAGCTCGGAGTACATCCAAATTCTCTCGTCGATTTCCGTAACCGTTAAAACAGCGGCTTACGGAAATTGACAACGTAGTTTCATTGTAAGGCAGAGAAGACCGAGTCTACATACGACGTCATCGTATGACAACGTTATTATATAGACATCTTCACTGGTAAATGTTGTTTATGAGATGTTTTTGGAGTTAAGTGATAAATAGAATCTCACATTTATGCCTATTTAATATCGAATTTATTAAACATGTTGGATACAATCGATGACACTCATCAGAGCCTCGCACCATATAGTTCTATCCAATTAATTTAATAAATTCAATACTAAACAGACACTCATGTAAAATCCTCTATGTATAAAACTTATATTGATTAAGACCAGTAATAGAATAATGACTACAGTTAATTAAACAATTTATTTGCATGTAATCTCGTCTGTTTTGATAGATTCCTTAAAAAAGCTGTTGTAATTCTTTGTTTGATAAATTTAAAGAATCCCATGGAGGAGTTATCAGATGACCTGACAGACCGAGCGTCTGCGCTCATCGTGGCGTCACTGCGGTACGTGGTCGAGATGCTGACCTGGGAGCACTGCGACAATCTGCCTGAGGGTTTACAGCCAGAGGGCGAACTCACCGATCATTATGTCTGCATGCTGTTTAACGATGAAGTTCACACCTATGATCAGGTTTGTAGGCATTGACAGTGTCTTTATTATACCCTATCCGTCTGTAGACGCAACCTTATGCGCTCTATAACTCCTCTCCCCCTGAAGCAAATCTCATGAAACTTTATGGGTGGACTGCCTGTGATGAGAGGATGACCCCTATTGATTTTTAGGTCAACGGTCAAGGTCACTGTGACCTGATAATGAAAAACCTTGTCCGCTCCATAACTCCTCTCCCTCTGAAGCAAATCTCATGAAACTTATAGGTGAACTGCCTGTGGTGAGAGGATGACCCCTATTGATTTTGAGGTCAGTGGGTCAAAGGTCAAGGTCACCAGCACCCGTTATGAAAAACCTTGTTTGCTCCATAACTCCTCTCCCCCTGAAGCAAATCTCATGAAACTTCATAGATGAACTGCCTGTGGTGAGAGGAAGACCCCTATTGATTTTGAAGTCAGTAGGTCAAGGTCACAGTTACCCGATAATGAAAAACCTTGTCTGCTCCATAACTCATCTCCCCCTGAAGCAAATCTCATGAAAATTCATAGGTGAACTGTCTGTGGTGAGAGGACAACCACTACTGATTTTGAGGTCACTAGGTCAAAGTCACCAGCATCCGATACTGAAAAACCTTGTTCGCTCCATAACTCTTTCCCCTTGAAACAAATCTCATGAAACTTCATAGGTGAACTGCCTGTGGTGAGAGGACGACCCCTTTTGATTTTGAGGTCAGTATGTCGTCAAGGTCACCGCGACCCGATAATGAAAAACCTTGTCTACTCCATAACTCCTCTCCCCCCTGAAGCAAACCTCATGAAACGTCATAGGTGAACTGCCTGTGGTGAGAGGACGACCCTATTGATTTTGAGGTCAGTAGGTCAAACAAAGGTCAAGGTCCCCGGCAGCCGATAATGAAAACACGTGTCCGCTCCATAACTCTTGTCCCATTGGAGCAAATCTCACGAAACTTAATAGGTGAACTGCCTGTGGTGAGAAGACGACCCCTATTGATTTTGAAGTCAGTAGATCAAGGTCACAGGGACCCGATAATGAAAAACCTTGTCCGCTCCATAACTCCTCTCCCGCTGAAGCAAATCTCATGAAAATTCATAGGTGAACTGCCTGTGGTGAGAGGACAACCACTACTGATTTTGAGGTCACTAGGTCAAAGTCACCGGCATCCGATACTGAAAAACCTTGTTCGCTCCATAACTCTTTCCCCCTGAAGCAAGTCTCATGCAACTTCATAGGTGAACTGCCTGTGGTGAGAGGACGACCTATATTGATTTTGAGATCAGTAAGTCAAAGGTCAAGATCACCTTGACCCAATAATGAAAAACCTTGTTCGTTTCATTACTCTTCTGTCTGAAGCAAATCTCATGAAACTTAATAGGTGGACATCCTGTGATTAAAAGATGGCCCCTATTGGTTTTGAGGTCAGTAGGTCAAAGGACAAGGCCACCATTACCTGATCATGAAAATCCCATCCACTCAATCTTTACCCAAACGGTAGAGTAGGGAATGTGGGGGACTGGTAGCGGGGGTATATTTGTCGCCCTTAAAAGGCGACGGCTCTAGTTATGATAAATTCTTAATAATGCCATATCCTGTGTAATAAAATTGAGAAAATGTTTTGCTGACTTATTAAACTGAAGTTTGTCACATCAATCAGTATGGAAGTGTAATAGCCCAATTCTATTTTAATGTCACATAATTTCAATGAAATAGCATTCAAGCTAATTTATAATTGCATTTATTAAACTCGTTGGCAACAATGATACGATGCTCAGCCAACTGACGAGTAGTACAATTTTAAGCTCGACCTTTTGAAGAAAATGAAAGCTATTCTACTCGCCTGGCGTCGTCATGAGCATTGGTTAACCTTTAACGTAAATGATGACGATGCCAGGTTAGTAGAATACCTTGCATATTTTCATGTTATGTTATCTTGGAACGGCAACCTCATATGGAGATGAGATGAAGAAAGTTTCCCATCAGACATGCATCAGCCTAGCCAGGAGCGTACCCACGTAGGGCTGTAACTCTTCAAGCCAGGGCCTTATCCACTGAGCTATTGAGGCTGGTTTGAATTGAAACCATTTTTGACCAAGACTAAGTTACCTAACTGTCACAGTAGGGACTTCCAAGAAGTCAGTATTGTGTACTAAGCATGTAGATCTATTCGATAGAAGAGGATGGTAATCCAGATTTCCCCATATCCTCTTCCGCTTTCCCAAAGTGGCTGTTTATAACCTTAATAATGTGAAGATGAGTCTTTATCAACAATTCAGTTCCATCATTAGCAATGTATTCTGTATTCAGGTGATTAGTACACTGAAGAGGGCAGTCAGCTGTTCACAGAA
The DNA here is from genome assembly GCA_037043455.1 of Cyrtodaria siliqua. Taxonomy (NCBI): domain Eukaryota; kingdom Metazoa; phylum Mollusca; class Bivalvia; order Adapedonta; family Hiatellidae; genus Cyrtodaria; species Cyrtodaria siliqua. Next base: position 153,741 of record JAWPHD010002910.1, on the reverse strand, counting down.
GGAAGCTGTTGAATTTGCCACCACCGTGGACAGGGAGGTATGAATTATCAATAATCCAATGTAACATTTGTTTACATATATATATGCGAAGATTAAAGGATTATCAAACACAAGGAATTTCCTCTCAGTTTTTGTAAAAAAAAAAAAAATGTTTTCTGGTATACTTGGACAGTGATACATGTAGACTTGTACTTTTAGGATTGTTTTCCCTATCATTTATAGTTGTGTGAACGTTCACACGCTAATTTATTAAAAACACTAATTTTACAATTGTGTTCAGTAAGGTTTTTACACAGCAATAAATGACTTGTATTGTATGTTAAGTTTTTTAAAAAGTTTTTTTCTAACGTCAGATTTCCCCCAACTTTCATGCTTTCTGATCATCTTTTACTACGAGGAACATCACGTTCAAATATTGTGCCGTAGCATTATTGGTTATGAAGTGTATCCATACGTAAAGTTCATATGTAAAAAATATGTAATGATTGATTTGTTTGTTTGAGGTTAAATGACATATTCCAGCACATTTTGGGCTATGTTCGACAGTCGATGTTTTAGTGGTGGAGGCAGACCACCCACTTATTCTATGGGTAGAACCTGTACTGTACTCGTCGGGGGCCACTTTCCGTCACTTATGTAAACATAAACTAATTTTTCAGACAAATCTATTTATCCTGACAATTTTTACTCTATTTTCTATTAGGTTACCTCTTCATGGAAATATGATACCAAAGAATTTTGTTTTATATAAATTATCGAAGTGGCACGTGACCTTGTTTTAAATAGACTAAAACTGAGAAATCATTTTGTTTACAAGCCCAGTTTCCGTCATGTATTTTATCGAGTGATAGATTCAACTAGGTCAAGATACAGTCAATTTTTATGAATTAGAAATTTGTTTGCGAGTCTATTCAACAATTTCATTGTTAAAATGGTATGTTTGCATTGTTCCATCAGTCACCCCGATCGTTATAACAATGCGCCTGGTAACGCATTTACGACGACAATTTGCACTGTAAAGATGGGTAACTCTTGTGTAAATCAAACAGATACATGTTGTAAGAGTTGCTTTTCTTTGGTTAAACTATATATTCACGGTATATTTTAACTGCGTCCACTGAAGAGTGATAAAATATGACGTCATTACAGTGTTATTTTTTAATAGTTTATTATGCGGCAGTATGCGTGCGCATCCCCAACGCCATATAAGGAAGTAAACATTTTTCGGAGAAATCCCTTTTGTTTTTGTACCGCTTATTTACCTTTTGGTTGTTTTTCCTGTTTCCAATCTTCAGCTATAAACGTCTGACAATAAGTGAGTAATTTGCAGTGTAAAAACTTTTTTTAAATGAGAATGACGGAAACTGGGCTTGGACGGAAACTGGCCACTAACGAGTATATGTCCCGCCATCCGTAAGAATCGACACTTTCTCACATACAAGTTGAACTTCCAATGGGATTCTATCCCACAGTAGTAAGAGGCGAGAAGGTTTCAAACACAGCATCTTCACCCTCTCAACCAAGGAGACACTATGTTATCATTGAACGGTAGTTAAAGGTGTAGAGGTGGAATTACTATTTTTCGTTATTACTCAAATTTACAAGTTTAGTATTTGTTCCCAATTATTTTCTAACTGAACCTTATATCGAATGTTTGTTATTGAAGGGGAGAAGCAATGTGCAGAGTGGTCCCTTTGCTGATTGTGAAAAAGCCAGACACGTGATAGAGGTAAGACTTATTTGAAGGTCGGTCAGTATATGAATCGGCCCCCCACAATGCATCTTGAAGGATGAACGCAAAACTGTTGTAACTATATATAAACAAAGAACAAGTTACAATAGTTTCATGTTGACCCCTCAATATTAGGCTTTGTGGTATCGATATCATGTATAAAATAACATCACAAATTCCATGAGCTTTACTAGCATACCATGTTTCATAGTTCTCTCACCAACCTGTACAGCGCGGCATGTAATAAACTGAATTTTGATCTGAAAGTAAATTATTTTTCAAAACTTGTTTAAAGGTTGATTCAATAAACAAAAATAAAATGGGAACTCATTTAAAAGCCACACTGCCATTTTGTGGGCTCTTTTTCAATTCTGTACACCAAAAGAGTTTCCTTTTAATATCTCTTCTTAAAGTCAAAACACCATTTGCTTAGAGATTTAAATACTGTTTTTGTCCTGCACCAAGCTGGTTGAAAGCACTTGCAATACACAGACAGTCATTTCTGTTTCATGTTGAAGTCTGGTTGTCAAATAAACATTTTGTGTATAGATGTGTGATTTGAGTCAATATAAACCCAGCCTGTGCAGTCGTCGTATATAAATATTGACCTTCATTATTGACCTTGACCTACATTTTGGAGTTTTCTGTAATGTATACCAATCGGTACATATTTACATTTCTATTAAAAGTAGGTCAATGCCATCCTTCCGAAGGCTCTACTTGCCAAACTTGGTCATCTGGATTTGTTTCAGCTGCAAAAGGCTTAATATTGTGTGCCAGAAATATCATTGTTCCGTTATGACACTATTTACAATTTTACATTGGTACATGTTGACAACCAGTCAGTTTTCCTATAGAAGTTGATCCTTAGATCACACAAGTTGATCCTTAGATCACACTTACTGACCTTGAACCCAGGAGACTTGACATGCTGGCCACGGCTCCCTAGTTTCTAGTTGAATAGAAACAAATCAAGACTATTGAGAGTATCCCATTAAGTTTCTCTATGAATGTTGTACCCGAATAGTTTACATTTATGTTTATGTGCTTATTTTTTGTTACCATAGACCCTCAAAATGGTAAGAATTTGCTGATGTTAGTGCTTTATAGAAAATCTTACACGAGTGACTGTGTATTATTGACTTTTATGTATGATATTAGATAAAGTGATATGATACAAGGCTCTGGCCAGTATCATATATTTTTATCCAATGAGATAACTAAGTCAAATCTACACGATCATAAAAATAAGACTATTTATCACATAACACACATAAAACTTTCAGTTTAAAAATGTTATTTTTTACACTGCGCCATTTGGTAAGTGAAATCATGACGATGTGGTTAAATGATTTCAGATATGTTATATGCAAGTTTGCACTTACATAATACGACACCTTCAACCAAATTTAATGTTACTTGTGTCCATTTTATTTTCAGTAAGATTCCAAATATGATAAATATAAAGTTCTGTCCAATCATATCGTATGATATACCCAGGGTTCTCCCCAGGCATCTGACGCATGTCGCGTCCGACGCATGTCGCGTCCGACATGCCTTCAAAAAAGCGGCTACTTTCCGACATCCCTTAATTCACCTGACATCCCTTTATTGATCTGCCGACACGCGTTAGTTTCCAGCAGTTTGTGAACCGTATTTTCACACCTCGCATCTGTTTTCACAGCGTATTTTACAACCTGCATATTCGGGACAAATTAAAGTGATTATGTACGATTGTTTGTGATAGTGGTACTCTGTTATCGCCGCGGGTGATTTATGATTGGATCGAAAATATACTTATTTGCGCCATTTGTGTATACATAAATAAATAAAGTCCGTTACTCGATAGCACAAAAATAATACGTAAACACAAAATATCACAATGCGTAATGTCCGGTAAGTTTTGACTGAACGATAACCCAGGTTAAAAAACGCTCTGTTTATGTACATTTATAATAACAATAAAAAGAATAATTTTGTGAGGCAATAAAAAATAGAAATATTTTTAAAAAAACACATTTAATCTTTACGAAATAAGCTATGTGTAATAAAATACTTGTTATAACTAATTTTTTGCTTTCTATTCCATGATTTATTTCCAAATATTATAGAAATTAAAGCACTCCCAAGCGATCTAAAAGGTTCTCAAATTTAAAAAAAAATCGAAAGGGAGTGGGGAAACCCCTCCCGTACCCACCCCACATGCGTCACAAAGTAATGGTCAAAAACGACATGCCTTTTGGAATTTCTCAGGAGAACCCTGATACCATTACAAAAAAATGAGCTTAAATGTTTTACTCTATAGCCATAATACATGTGTACACATACGTTGATTTGGTCTCCATTTGCATAGTTAATACACTGGTGTATTATAATATTTAAGTAGAGTCTTTATTACACTCCTAGAATCCATGTTATGTGATAAACTTGTTTTTGTTCAGTTTTTAAGTAGCATTTTTGTCTGCATCCAAAGTTTTGTGAGTACCTATTTTGAAGGATGTAGTAGTAGTTTTGCATGAACTTTAGAAAATATTCTTTGTTATGTTTACTGTTCTAGAATATAAGACTTCATTTATTATTTGTTTCAAAATTAATTATTTAATTAAATTTTGTCATTTCAAAACTTGATTTTATGACAAAGACAATGATGTTTTTGTTTCACCTGCGTAACATGGCAGACTCTTAGGGATCACTTTGTCCGTATCGTATCCGTCACACTTTAACCTGCAACCTATAACTTGGCCATAACTTGAAAAGTATTTGACATATGTTCATGAAACTTCACACAAAGTTTCATCCTAACCTAAGGAATACTGTTACACATGTCCAATAACTCTGACTTTTATTTTGACAGAGTTATGCCCCCCTTTCATAAAACGAACCTGCAACCTTACCAAGCTCATAACTGGCCTTATCTTAACAAATATTTGACCTAGGTTCATGAAACTTCACACACTTATTCATCTTAATTGGAGGAATGTCTTTACACATGTCCAATAACTCGACTTCATTTGGCAGAGTTATGCCCCGTTTTCATAAAACTTTAAACCTGCAACCTAACCTAGCTCATAACTTGGCAAAATATTGACCTATGGTCATGAAACTTTATACAGTTCTTCCTTATCAATTATCCAATGCAGATTTATTCCCCTTTTCATAAACTTTAACACTTTAAAAAAAAAACACTGCTCCATAATTCATGAAGGATTGCACCACGTGTCTAGTTAGATTGTACTTGGTGAAATAGGCACACAGCAGGTGATACAAGTGTTCCGTGGAACACCCTTCTGGTTGATACATGGGGATCACTTATTCCATTGGCTTCGTGTCCGTCAGACGTCACAAAAACACTGCCTTCACCGTTTTATCTTATATCTTTATCACACATTCAGTATACACATCATGCAAATAGTCACGCATAATTTATGCTATTCATTTTGTCATGCATTGTTTCTTGTTCATTTTTTGAGTTGTGATGAATTCTTGAAAGTAGAAAGATGTTTAAACTAAAACACCATTAATCGTAATCAATTAGAACATACAGACATTTTATGCTGAAATGGAGGTTTGTGTGGGATTTATTGTGGCTTGGTAAGAAATACAGGATTTCTGAATATTTAGTACATAAATGGTGTTGAATATCAAGTGCAGCTACCAAATATCATCATGCTTTTTGTGTTGCCTGCGTAGCATGGAAGACACTTAGGGATCACTTTGTCATCGTCCGTCACAACCTAACCAAGCTCAATTAAGCATACAGCAGACGACACAAGTGTTCCATGCAATACCCCTCTAGATCATGACCTGTATCACACCTGCAATATCACACCGTAAAATTATTTATTTTTTTAAAAAAAGAAGCTAAAACATTATACTAGTTAATGATTATTTACCTTCATTACAGCAATCTAGTTCTCGTCATGGAGCAAAGGCCCTGAAGGTCCAGGTGATGCACACGGCTGTTGTGGCTCATCAACAGTTTGCACTCCGCACTGTCCAGTGGCTCCAAAACCTCATCACCAAATCAGGTACATGCAGCATATTATTGTGTTAACCCTTAACCCACTACATATATATAATGGACTGTTCTGTCTTTAAATTAAGACCATTCCATTTATGTGACAAAGGGGTGTTTTGAGGGAAATGACTTACCGGGTTAAGGGTTAATAAAACAATTCTAACTTTCACAAGGCCTAGACAGCTTCATTTACAGGGCTACATGAGTATCGCAGTTATGATATCTCAATCTGCCTTATTAAAGGCAGGGTATGCTTATTAAAACATAAAATTAAACAGTTGACGAAGTGTACAGAATTGTTACAACTTAAAGAATTACGCTAACAAATAAATGGAATAAAATTAAACTGTACACACTGTGCCAAATACATATTTGTATACTAATTATGCTGTATCCCCTATACGCTGCGGTTATACTTTACGAACTATGCCAAATAAATAGTTTTATACCTCAGTGTACTTTTACGCTGTCCTTATACATTGCACTAACACTAAGCATAAAAACAGGTAGCGTGCAGATCCAAATGGTTTATTTGTAGCACAGTATTGTTTATGTAAACACAAGAGTTAAAAAGTTTGCATATTTTTAACGAAGCATAGGTTTCTAATTGGTTGTTTCTATTAACGGCTGGACACCTAGGGTGATTTAATGCAAATTTGATGGTAATATTGTACCCTAATACTTGACATATAGATTATACCCTAATACTTGACATATAGATTATACCCTAATACTTGACATATAGGGGACGAGGCAATATTTATTGCATTGTACACATTTTTTAAGGCAAACGCCGATATTTAACCCATTTTAATGGAGCGTCAACGTCATTGAGAGGTTCGCGCAATTTGACGTTGTGACAGTTTAAAAACATTATAAATTTACTTATTATGTTTGTTACTAACGTTTTAAAGAACTATTTGAAGTGATTTAAACTTTGAATCAGAATTGTAGTCCATATTGTTTTAGTGACTCTATGAAATCTACTGACCACTATAGAATAATAGAGGGTCACCATGTGACCGCTCTAATCCAATGAAAAATTTCTTAGATTTTGTGCGAGGTGCAATAAAAAGTCTGTATCATCCCTGTTAAGGTTGAAAATAATCATACTGCGGTGATTCATTGGGTAAATTTCCAGCACAAGGTCAAGGTTTTCAAGCTTAGTGGCAAAACTGAAGTGCAAGGTTATTTGATATATTGGAATTCGAGTAAAAGGATGTGGGAGTGTCTAGGGGCCTGTGGAAAACCCCAAATCCTTAAGTACTTACTTCAGGTGCCTAAAGGACTGTGTGAAAGACCTACTCCATCAGTGACTTGAGCACGAAATGAGCCTGCGGATACCCCCGAAATCCATCAAGTACTTTAAAGTGCCTAAAGGTCATGCGGAAATCTTTCTTTTATAGATGGATTATATTAGGATTATATTAGCCATTTTGCCTACTCATTATCTATACTTAATAATTTATTTCATGGCTGTTACATCAGGTTTTAATCAGTACAATGCATTCTGTTCCAAATGGATTGTGTCAGCTGTTCTGCCTACTGAGTATATTATGATAATAATTTGTTTCATGGCTGTTACTGGTTACATCTGTGAAGTGTTTATCTGTTCCAGATGGATTGTGTCAGCTGTTCTGCCTACTGAGTATATTATGATAATAATTTGTTTCATGGCTGTTACTAGTTACATCTGTAAAGTGTTTATCTGTTCCAGATGCATTACTTTGGCTGTTCTGCCTACTGAGTATATTATGATAATAATTTGTTTTATGGCTGTTACATCTGTAAAATGTTTATCTGTTCCAGATGGATTACGTCGGCTGTTCTGCCTACTGAGCATGCAGCAACAGGAAGATGGACAATCTCTAATGGAAGTACTGTTATTGGCTGATACACAGCTGTGGAAAAGTATGCTCAGTTGTTAATTGTTACTAAAACCACATGGCTAGGTATAGCAATCGGTCTGATATGAAACTCTTGATACGGTTATAAAACTTTACAATTTTTAGCTCTACTGGCCAAGGGCCAGCAGAGCTTATGGGATGGCGAGTTGTCCGTCGTCCGTCCGTCCGTCATCAACTTTTTTGAATTTTATTTTGAAATTTTTTTGATTATTTTTTTTTAGCTCTATGTTGGACCAATCGGACCAGTAACGGAGGAGTTATGGCTTTTGATTTAGCTAAAAATAATTAAATTTTGCCTCGTTAATACACTAGGGCCTTCATTTTTCATCGGATCTTTACCAAACTTTACCAGATTCTTTAGTTATGGCCCTTGATTTAGTCAAAAAGCTGTTTTTTGCCCGAAACTTTCAAAAAAATGTTAATGGCAGTCACTTGCTTCATTGATGTTATAAGAGCCATGTTAGCCAGTAGAGCGTCCACACCCTCTTGGGCCTCTTGTTTTGTTTTATTAATCATAAACATTGAATTCATATGATGCTTAATGGCTATGATAAGTTATTGCTTTGATATCAAAAGTACATTATTTATTTAATTGAAATATTTTTACATGATTAAAAACAAAAACTGGCCATAACGTAGAGTTTCCAAGCCAAACGTTTTTCATAAACAATAAAAGCAACATGAATCCCAATTTAGTGCAGTTGTGATTGTATATAAGAAAGGTTTTAATTGGATTCTTTCAGGTAGCCAGCCGCCAGTCCCGTTAAATAGTTCAGATTTAAAAAATGCTTTTATGACTCACGTTTTGTGAATTAATTCAAAATGAGCTTCAAGTGAGATTGGGCGTGTTAGATAAATATTATCTGTGTTAAACATTCTTAATATTAAAGCATGCATGTAATAACAATCCTCTGTAATTTTGCAGCTGCCCGCATACAAAGTCACCAACTGATGATGAACGGGTAAGTACAACCTCCCATAAACCCTTTTTGATTTGTAAGTCCTTCAGTTATTTTCCACGGAAAAAATGATAGAGGGCATTGAGAGGAAGTGCAGGGCACGAGAAGCATCTGTCTATTTTCATTAAAATTCCGTTTGTAATTTTATACTTTTAATTTTTGTCTGAAGCATAACTTGAAAACTACTATTTGTTTATTTGTTTGTATGGTGTTTTACATCATTTTCAAGACGTTTAAGGTTATATATGACGGTCAATTTTTGTGGTGGAGAAAATCACCCACTTTTCCTGGGTAAAACCAGTACTGTACACATACCGCCATCTGTAAGAATCGACACTTCCTCACAAGTCGTGCTCCCAGTGGGATTCGAACCCGCAGCAGTGAGAGGTGAAGGTTTACAACCCAACGTCGTTAACCACTCAGCCACGGAAATGCTGAAAACTACTAATGGGTCTGGAATGAAACTTGACGCAACGATTGACATTTAATCTCTTCTTCAATCACCTCTCCCTTGACTTCAATACTTCTCCCTATTTTCCCTAAATTTAAAATCTAGATGTTGGTTAATTGTTCTCATTTTGAAATATAGCCCTTTGCTATTTCCGTACATAGTCTTGTGTAATTATTGCTATTTCAATACATTGTGTTGTATAATTTATTAATTTATAGACCTTGTTTTCCTTTAGTGTATTGATGGACCAGGAATGCAAGAAGAGATTTTCCATCATTTTCACAAAGGTACATTACAAAACACTTCTCACATAGGTTTGGCCTATCTTGATATATATGCACTGACCAGACATTGTGCAGTTATCCTCTGTTTCACCAGTCTTTTGGATGAGACTGTAAACTGAGGTCCCCATCAAATTGACCGCGACGTTAAATGAAAAACAAAACAATATCAAATAGAGCTGTTATAAATATTCAAAGTAAATGTACTGGCTACATGGCAAGCTTCACATTCAGAATCAGATTTTTAGATGATTCTAAAAGAGATCTGTTGCAGATTGCATCAACCTTGCATATACTACCTACATGAATTGGGTGTCGCTGTGACACTGGAGGTTAGTAAACATATGCATAAAAGCAGTCAAAAATGTGTTTTGTGTCGAACACTGGATGTTATTACACATGCATAAAAGCTCTCAGAAGTGTTGTGGTCGTAACACCGGAGGTTTATTATTACACATATGAATAAAATTAATCTCAGATGTGTTGGGTGCCATAACACTGGAGGTTTATTACACATATGAATAAAATTAGTCTCAGATAAGTTGGGTGTCATCGCAAGACTGGAGGTTATTACACTGTGTTGAATGCAACACTGAACACTGAATTCTGTTGGATAAATACCAGCAGACACAATCCATTATTGGACGATGTATAATGAGGTTATTGGAAGATTGTGTGAGAAATACTGTTTGCTATCTATATGCATGTTATTTTGATTATTTTCCACAGCATTATACCAACCTGATGAAGGCGTTCAGCCTCGACGATCATGACCATGATGTGTCCATTGCCTCCCTGTCCGTACAAATATTTACTGTTACCTCTCTGGTATGTCTGCACACTTATATACCTCACTGTTGTGCGCACCATGGACAGTGATCATATGTTAAAGCTACCACTTAAAACTTACTATGTTTTCATGAAATTTAAAATTTGAAGAAAAAAACGAACATTTCTATCAACTCAGCAGAAGCATGGTACATTTACATTGTTTTGGGCCTAAAAAGGTTTTGTTTCCCGGAACAGGCTGCAAATAATTGGTTTGCAATTCTTCCTGTTCAACAATATCTTGGTCACTGCTCAGTAAAATCATACATGTATAACTTTTAAAAATGGGACTTGGTGTTTGCATTTCTGTCAGGCCTTCCATGTGAGGGCTATGACTGCTGCACCTTGTGATGTTGTGATGGTCTGCCACAGGGCATTTGAGAGCATATTCACCCTATCCCTTAATTTTAAAATCTAATTTCCCCCTTCTACTGAATTGACACCCTATCCTTTGATATCTGCCTTATCACTTATAAACACCAATAACATTATATCTGTCTATAAATGGCTCCTTTTAGGTTATACTTCTTAAAAAATTATTTCATTTATAGTTGAAATATACTTCAAATGCATCTAAACAAATCATGATCCCTAAAAATATTGGTCATCCGAAATGTTACTCCCTCCCACACCCACCCTATGATATTCAAATTTAATTTCCCCTATCTATGCTATGTCTGTGTCTGGTGACAGATAGGTTCAGCCAATTTGCAAGGAACCATACATTTTTCAACAAATGCATCATTCTCCCAAGATTCATTGCAATGTCCCTGATTTTTAACCAGTCCAAAAGTCATACTTCTAAATTTTGTGTAATTTACAAGAAGGGAACTTTTTGGTATTAAACTGTTAACAGTTCTTGTTGAGTGTTTTCTTCAAATTTTGAATTTTGTTACTCCGTAATAATAAAAACATTTAGCCCAGTTTTCAGATTTGTAATTATTTGTACAACATGATGCCGTCTTCAAGTTCCAAAATGGCAGCTTTTCTGTGATTTCTGTCTTGTTGTGGGCACAACAATAACAAATGTTGTTTTTATTTCCTAGTGTTACAGTTCACTAACGAGGGACTTTATACAAGATGACCATTATCGGGCCGTGTCGGTCACCAAAATATCTGTCCAAATTTTCACTGTACCCACACTGGTATGTTGTTGAAATGGATGAATTTAACTACATTACAGTTGATATATTCCTTGAATTCAGCTTGACACTTGCTACCTATTATAGAATTTGTCTCCTACTAACTTCCAACTGGACCTGCCATACCAGGGCAGGCTTTCCTTGTTTTTCAAACAGGCTTCACTTCTGTGAAACTTATTTTAAAAATTATGTAACATCTTAACTACTCAGAAAATTAAGTTGTTTGCACAATTATACATAATTACGTAAATAAAATTTTGATTTAATGTGAGTATGAAGAATTACAATATTAAAATACTCAAAAGTTGAGTTCCAAAAATATTAAAAGTCAATAACAACTGTTATTATATAACCTATAAATAGACGCGTTTTCATTGGCTAAAAAGTAATTTTTTAGAAAAAATATCTAGCGATATTGACCTGTTTTTTTGATATTGACCTGTTTTTTTGATATTGACCTGTTTTATATAATTGTTTTTTTGATATTGACCTGTTTTATATAATTGTAAATTGAGGGTTATATAATAAAACAGTTATGGACTTTTCAGCTGTTATACATGATGTTGATATGCACCAAAAAGTCATTATTGACCTCGGCTATCGCCTCGGTCAATAATGATTTTTTTGGTGCATATCACATCATGTATAACAGCTGAAAAGTCCATAATTGTATAATGTTATACAAGCTGAATTAACAACTTTTTGAATTTCCCTCCACCTCAATATCCACTGACATGATAAATCTCTGCACTAGATGTAATGTAAGAACGTTTCATGGGTATTCGGTGAAGATGGAGAATTCCAAGAGAAGTTGAAACCGTTTTTTAACATAACCTAGGCTAAGTTATAACACTTATTTCGAAAATTGGAATTTCCCTATCTGAACTAGATACCCATAATTCATTGTTTTTCTTGCGTACCATTGACATTTTGTGCGTTCTGCTTCATGTCTCCAACTGTCATGTTTTGTATGTTTGTTCACACAATGATGTCATGCAAGTGTTGATGTTACCAATATCATTACTGACAGCGCATGTTTTTTATCTTAACCCGTGAGCATTAAAAATAAGATTTTCCAGCACTGTAAAACAGATATCTTTATCTGGTATGCAAGAGTTTTATCAGAACACTGTTTACTTTTGTTTTATCCAGTGACAGAATGGCAACTTGTTCGATATTTAATATGACGTCCCCATTTAACTCGCGAGTGGGCCAGCGATTTAAAAAACGGATATTTATAATGACTTTCCCAATTAACTCACTGGTGCTGCAGCACTTCATTAAATGACAGAATAGCATCACAGGGGATATTTTATATGACCCCTCCCCATTATCTTACTAGTGGGGTGGGCGGTTGTTGTACTTTGAAGCGATCTTGCCTTTTTTTAGTATGAAACCAATTGCTTTCCCCATTGATGTCGGTGTTAAAATGTCACATATTAATGATTTGCTGCAATTTAAAATCGAGTATGGATAATGCAGCAGTGTAATTTTCATATAGAAAAATGGCGTTCCACTTGAAAAATTGCTGGAAAATGTGGGTATGTAGTAAAAACTTGTAACAACTACTCTGAAATTATTTGTCAGATTTTCATAAAACTTCACAGGAATGCTAATCTAGCTATCAAAACCTATCAGTAGAGCTTCAATGTCATTGACCTCTTGTTTGAAATGTGTTCACAAAGTGTATGCATAGATTTCAAAGTTGGAAAATATTCATCAGTAATCCATTAACACCTATGAATGTGTCTTATACATACATCAAAATCGAATAGAAATGGGCTATTTTCCCCACTTATAATGCCTATTTATAACAAAAAAGGAGGGACTACTTTGTATAATAGGAACTATATTCAACCTCACCTCAGAGGGTTATATGCAGTTGGTGATGGTATTAAAACCTTTTTCCTTTTTGTACACAGTTTGTGAGCTAACACTCAGGGGTAATCTACATTACTTACAGGCGCACTCTTATTTTAAACGATACATCATGTCTTTATGTGTTTGTTTTGTAAGTGTCTCCCTTTATGCCATTTATAACAACTAAATGCATTACATTAAAACACAATTCGATGAATCTGGAATAAAAGCTTTTTTTCTGTGAAATTGCAGACACATAAGGATGGCCTACAACTTTGTTGTTTTGTTTTCAAAATCGGGATTCAATGTTAAAAAGTTTGCATAAATTTGTTATCAACAAGCTTGCCATTGCCCAATTTTGTTCCAAATACCTTGTATTCTTGTTCCATTTTATGTCTATTCAATCCCCCCACCCACATTTTATGTCTATTTAATCCATGCCCCCCCCCCCCCCCCCCAATTACATCTGAACCTTTTTGAAATTAAATTGAAAAATGCAATTTTACTGCATGTTTTTTATGTCTCCTGAGTAGCATGGCAGGCACTTAGGGATCACTTTGTCCGTCATACGCCACACTTTAACCTGCAACCTAACACAAATGTTCCATGGAACACCCTTCCAGTTGAGTCCTAAAAGATATTTGATTTACTCTGGTGTTCAATCCTTTTGTATTCTATATAAGAATGTCATCCCAAACCTTGTTTGTGAACCCTACTTAAAGCTAAAAAGGTCAAACTTTTTATATTTAGTTTTAGATAGTATTTATAAAAGTTTACATAAAAACAGTAATTATTTTTAGAAAAAAGTATTTTACTATTTAATGACCAACATAATCCTGAAGTATCTAACATCTATGTAACCACATCTGAGGTAAACCTCGATTCATTTTCAGGCACGGGTGCTGGTGTCGGAACATAATCTACTCTCTGTGATATTACAGACATTTCTGCAGGCGTGTGAGGAGAAGAAAAATAGTAAGTGGCCTCTTGTCTAGTCTTAGGTATCTACCCAAAGACTTATAACAAACCTAATTCAATACAAGCAATTAGAGATGAGCAGTTACACTGGCTTTATGTTCAGAAATTACATATGCTTCAATATTGCAGCAATAAAGGCTGCTTGTGCGGTTATGACTAAGGAATCTTGCCTGATGTTTTATTGACAATTTAGTCACTTTCAGAGGGGCATGTGCTCCTGACAGGGTGTCTACCATATTTACCCCAATAAAAGCACCCCACTAATAGTAGCCACACACCCACCTTTTCAAAAAGAAAAAGAAAGATAAAGTGCATTTTCAACCTTTTGTATCCAAAAATCCACCCACCCCCACCAACCCCCACACCCCCTCAAAAAATAAAAATCAATAAAAAAAAAATGTTGCATTTTGCATAGCGCCCGGGAACTACTATTACGTGATATACGGTATCTGTAATTTTACTTCTGATGGATCATGATTTAAGATGCCATGTTTGTATTCCATTTACAGAAGATGGAAAGTTGAGCTTTGAGCGTGCTGGCACACTGACATTTAAGAGGGCATGCTACGCTCTTTTTGATCTCAAGTAAGTCACAGATATTAACATGATGTTTTATTTATATTTGCTTACAAAAAGTCAGTTTATTGATAGAAAGAAATAATCATGGTTCTTGAATGTGTGTATTTTGTCATCTGCACGATGTCCTTGCCTCAGATTTTTTGCTGTAATGAGATATACTTTCTTAGAAATGACCAAATACAACTTACACAAAACAAAAAAAGTTGCTGACATATTTTTATTGGGTTGAATGTAGATGCGACAATGCGGGAGGTTGTGGGTTCAATCCTGGTGGTGTCATAACGAAGACTTTATTAAAATTGTACTAGTAGCTTCTTGCTTGACGTTCAGCATAAAAAGCATAGTGCTAGGACTGATCAGCCTGGTGTCGGTATAATGTGACTGTGGAAGTATCATGTCATGTCTACGGAGTGGTATTCCAGTCTGTAGACACCATCGTGATGTGATTGAAAGATTGTTAGAAGCGACTCTAAACCCCATTTATACATGTAGATGCAAAACAATCCATTACCCTTAGTAATAACTTAAGTGGAAGTATTCATGATTGCAATAAACAATAATTCAACATCTGCAATAACGCATGGATATCAAGCTTGGTATATATATACCATGTCCTCTCTAATGATACAGAAATGTATTGGATTACAAAAAAATGATATGTGACAAAATAAACTTCATATGTTGCCATTTATTGCCGTGTATATATGCATTTTGTTGTACCTGTGTACTCATGGACCTAAATGTCTTCAGTATTTTGAATAAATATGTATATATAACCGTTGACTCTCATATCTTGAGAAAATAGAGAAATTGAGAATCAAATTTTATGTGCACTCCAGAAACAGTCCTAGTTTTGAGACCTGTGGAATCATCAAATTGTTTTGTATTTTATTTTCAGATATGCATTGATCTGTAAACCAGGTCCATCAGAGTGGAACGACTCCCTGAGACATAGCTCACTGGATGGGTTCTCATATTTTCTGAATCTCCTAAAACTGATAGAGGTATACACTTCTTTCTTTTCATATTGATTTGTGTAGTAGCTGCTCTGGAGAACAAGTTGTAAAGATTACTATGTGTTTGAAACATCTGTTCCTGTTATATAGGATTAAAAGTACCGGTACATGTTGGGCTGTCAGACAAGTTGTTTTTCATACCTTTTAAGACAAGGTAATTTGCATAGCTTTTAATCGTCACTTGTTTAATTTGAAAAGAAGAACATTTTGAACTTTAGCAAAGTTATAATTGTATACACTACAAACTGACATAAACACTGTCTGTAAGTAAAGCAAAAGCAAATTACCGTCTTGTTTTTTTTCAGTGAAATTTACATATGATAACATGAGCATAGACCCGGATAAATCTAGTTATAAATTCGTGAATTTGAAGAAAAAACCTTTCATGTATTGTTTGTAAACATGGCTGGGACCGCAGTATTTATGTTTCTGTTGCTCGCGTGACACCGATTAGGTTTTAATTATATTATGTCTTGCATCACATAACTTCCCCGTGTAGCTCAATTGGTAAGGCAATCGTAAATTATTACCATGAGTCATTTTGGTGTTGGCTCGGATTTCAACCCCACTAAGCGGTACTGTTTTTGGTACCGCTATTGAATTCCGTCAAAACATCTTGTTTCTGTTTTAGTGTATATATATTCAATACTGGTAGTAGTGTAATGTTTGTCAATTAATTATTTTGTCTTTTATAAGCTAAAAGTTACAGCTCATGTACCTAATGCCAACAAAACTTCAATGGATGTCCATTAGTGTGTCCCAAATTGAGGGAATATAATAAAACTTAAAAAACTTTTGGATATTGGGACTAGTGCATTTAAAGAGGTCCCTGACAGTGAGTAAAAAACACACAACATGGTGAAAAATGAAACAGCAAGTCATCAGAAGCGAGGGTGAACACCGTAATTAATTATAACACCATACTATCCCATCAACATTATCATTAAAACTGGTGCCAATCTGTCAGTGTTGTGTATTCGTACAAAGTTTATGTCGATATGACTAGTGAAAATAAAGAATACACAAATACTGGGATGAATCATTGAATGTAAATACGTTAAATTCCTTATTTAGGGGATGGATAATTGAATGTAAATATGTTAATTTCTTATTCAGGGGATGGATCATTGAATGTAAATATGTTAATTCCTTATTCAGGGGATGGATCATTGAATGTAAATACGTTAATTCCTTATTCAGGGGATGGATCATTGAATGTAAATACGTTAATTCCTTATTCAGGGGATGGATCATTGAATGTAAATATGTTAATTCCTTATTCAGGGGCTGGATCATTGAATGTAAATAAGTTAATTCCTTATTTAGGGGATGGATCATTGAATGTAAATACGTTAATTCCTTATTCAGGGGATGGATCATTGAATGTAAATAAGTTAATTCCTTATTTAGGGGATGGATCATTAAATGTAAATACGTTAATTCCTTATTTAGGGGATGGATCATTGAATGTAAATACGTTAATTCCTTATTTAGGGGATGGATCATTGAATGTAAATACGTTAATTTCTTATTCAGGGGATGGATCATTGAATGTAAATATGTTAATTCCTTATTAAAGGGATGGATCATTGAATGTAAATACGTTAATTCCTTATTTAGGGAATGGATCATTGAATGTAAATACGTTAATTCCTTATTCAGGCGATGGATCATTGAATGTAAATACGTTAATTCCTTATTCAGGGGATGGATCATTGAATGTAAATAAGTTAATTCCTTATTCAGGGGATGGATCATTGAATGTAAATATGTTAATTCCTTATTCAGGGGATGGATCATTGAATGTAAATACGTTAATTCCTTATTCAGGGGATGGATCATTGAATGTAAATACGTTAATTCCTTATTCAGGGAATGGATCATTGAATGTAAATACGTTAATTCCTTATTCAGGGGATGGATCATTGAATGTAAATAAGTTAATTCCTTATTCAGGGGATGTATCATTGAATGTAAATATGTTAATTCCTTATTCAGGGGATGGATCATTAAATGTAAATAAGTTAATTCCTTATTTAGGGGATGGATCATTGAATGTAAATACGTTAATTCCTTATTTAGGGGATGGATCATTGAATGTAAATACGTTAATTTCTTATTCAGGGGATGGATCATTGAATGTAAATATGTTAATTCCTTATTAAAGGGATGGATCATTGAACGTAAATACGTTAATTCCTTATTTAGGGGATGGATCATAGAATGTAAATACAATAATTCCTTATTCAGGGGATGGATCATTGAATGTAAATAGGTTAATTCCTTATTCAGGGGATGGATCATTGAATGTAAATATGTTAATTCCTTATTCAGGGGATGGATCATTGAATGTAAATATGTTAATTCCTTATTCAGGGGATGGATCATTGAATGTAAAGATGTTAATTCCTTATTCAGGGGATGGATCATTGAATGTAAATACATTAATTTCTTATTCAGGGGATGGATAATTGAATGTAAATATGTTAATTCCTTGTTTAGGGGATGGATCAGGTAAAGCGACAGACGGGACAACATCTCGAGTTTGAACCTGAGTGGGAGGGAGCCTTTACACTACAACTTAAACTGGAGCATAATATTGCACTGTTCTTGGATTGGTGTGGCAGTGATGTAAGTGGAATAAGTAGTATATCAGCCTTCCTGGCTTTTCTCATAACTATATAACTAGTGGAGTGTGTAGCCCAGTGGTAGAGCGTCCATGGCCACGTTATTTTTCCTTGAGCAAGATAATTATTCCACATTGCCTAGTACTGTTTCTACTGAGGAAGTCGTAGCTATCATGTTCCAGTATGATCGTACGTCTATATAAAAAATAAAGAAGAACACATTTAGTGCAGAAGAGCTAAATTACTTTGAGGCCTTCAACAGATTAAAAAGAGAACTCATTTTGAATATTACAGTTAATTTCATTGATATTTTTTCACGGATCACTTTATGGCATAAACAATGTTAAAGTGATATCACAAACTTATAGTATATAACACTTCAGTGTATGTACTTACATGTATGCCATTGGGTAAATTTTAACACAGCGTCGTTCTATGTGTATTCTCTTTTGAAAGTATCAAGGAAAAAAGCATGGTCCTAAAAAGCGTATCTCATTTTATTATTTTATATATTTTACTATTTCACTGTTTACTTGACTGTTTTCATAATGCATATACACACATTTTAGAGACAAATGCTGATGGAAGCCTATAATAAAGCGGTGGAGGTGTTTGCAGCGTGTAAGATGGTGGACAAAACAAAAAAGGAAACCATTACCGGTATGTATTGTTACAAGTCAACCTCACCAATGAAATGTTTAATATACTGTAAGGTATCGGCCATGTTCAACTGTTGCTGTCTACATGAGTCTATATGCAAGACATACATTCTGCTTTTGGGGGCAGCAGCTGCAAAGGAACTGTGGTGTAAACAAATATATTTTTACCCCCTGCCACTTAACTCCTAATTTTTGATCAGATTTTCATGAAACTTGGTAGGAAGTACCATTGTGATGTCTAGTAGCGATTATTGTCAGGGCATTCCACTTGATGTCTAGTAGCGATTATTGTCAGGGCATTCCACTTGATGTCTAGTAGCGATTATTGTCAGGGCATTCCACTTGATGTCTAGTAGCGATTATTGTCAGGGCATTCCACTTGATGTCTAGTAGCGATTATTGTCAGGGCATTCCACTTGATGTCTAGTAGCGATTATTGTCAGGACATTCCACTTGATGTCTAGTAGCGGTTATTGTCAGGGCATTCCACTTGATGTCTAGTAGCGATTATTGTCAGGGCATTCCACTTGAAGGATTTTTAGCGGAATCACGGGACTTTAAAATGTTTTCAAGTGTATATAATACTGCTCAACTCCAAGAGTTTTCTACCGATTTTCCTGAAACTTTTTCCTGTTAATCCGGTTAAATGATTTTTTGCGGAATTACAGGACTTTGAACTTTTTCAAATGTAAAACGTTCACATAAAATGTACTTCTACTTCTGCAGAGATATGACTGTCATGGGCTGCTTTTTGTTGCATTGAGCTTTAGTTATATATCCCTGTATTTACATATTCTGTATTTGTTCATGACAGTTGCTGGCCACAGTGTGAAATGCATCAAGTATGACGTAGGGAGTCAGCCCATATCTATACACATACCCGTCACCAGGGTACTGGCAGGTAACATTCTCAACATGTAAAATACATTACAACATCACCTGTGTGGAATGATATGTAACAATTTGGAATTTCTTTTGTGAGTTTGAATATTGTCTTATAGGGTATTACACTAGAACATATATGTATTACACTAGAATGTATTACACTAGAACATATATGTATTACACTAGAGTATAGTGCATCCGTGGCCAGGATAATAAAAAAGCTGCGTCTAAAACTTTCAGGCCTCTCACTGCTGCGGGTTCGAATCCCATTGGGAGTTTGACTTGTCAAGTGGGAAAGTGTCAATTCTGATGGATGGTGGGAGGTATATAGTGCTTATTCTATCCCGGAAAAAGGGGGTGATATGCCTCTCCCACAAAAAAATCGACTAATGTATGGCCTAACATGTGCTAAAAATTACGTAAAACACCTTTCAAATCAATCAAACAAACAAACAAACAATAGAATATTGTTCAGACAGGTGAAACATTCAAGTGTTAAGTGTCGGAGGAAGTTCTTATATAACAGAAATTCTATAAAGTCAAGCAGCAACAGTAGAATAGTCATGGATGCCAGTTTACTGTCGTCCTGTAGTTTACTTGCACATTTTTGTGCGTATCAGTGTTGCAACTAATTGGGTGTCTGCCATTCTAGTTATGGAAACTAATAGGGTGTCCACCATTCTGTTTATGCAAACTAATTGGGTGTCTGCTATTCTATTTAAAGGAACTTATTGGGTGTCCACCATTCTATTTACAGAAACTAATTGGGTGTCCACCATTCTATTTAAAGAAACTTATTGGGTGTCCACCATTCTATTTACAGAAACTAATTGGGTGTCCACCATTCTATTTACAGAAACTTATTGGGTGTCCACCCTTCTATTTACAGAAACTTATTGGGTGTCTAACATTCTGTTTATGAAAACTAATTGGGTGTCTACCATTCTGTTTACAGAAACTTATTGGGTGTCTACCATTCTGTTTACAGAAACTTATTGGGTGTCTGCCATTCTATTTACAGAAACTTATTGGGTGTCTACCATTCTATTTATAGAAACTTATTGGGTGTCTGCCATTCTATTTACAGAAACTTATTGGGTGTCTACCATTCTATTTATAGAAACTTATTGGGTGTCTACCATTCTGTTTACAGAAAGTTATTGGGTGTCTGCCATTCTATTTACAGAAACTAATTGGGTGTCTACCATTCTATTTAAGGAAACTTATTAGGTGTCCACCACTATATTTACAGAAACTGATTGGGTGTCTACCATTCTGTTTACAGAAACTAATTGGGTGTCTGCCATTCTATTTACAGCTTATTGGGTGTCCACCATTCTATTCATAGAAACTTATTGGGTGTCTACCATTCTATTTATAGAAACTTATTGGGTGTCTACCATTCTGTTTACAGAAACTTATTGGGTTCTATTTACAGAAACTTATTGCTTGTCTACAATTCTTTTTACAGAAACTTAATGGGTGTCTACCATTCTATTTACAGAAACGTATTGGGTGTTGACCATTCTAGTTATGGAAACCAATTGAATGTACCATTTGATATGAATGTCTACCATTTGATTTACACATACTTATTGGGTGTCTACCATTCTGTTTACAGAAACTTAATGGGTGTCTACCATTCTGTTTACAAAAACTTAATGGGTGTCTACAATTCTATTTACAAAAACTTAATGGGTGTCTACCATTCTGTTTACAAAAACTTATTGGGTGTCTACCATTCTGTTTACAAAAACTTATTGGGCGTCTACCATTCTATTTACAAAAACTTATTGGGTGTCTACCATTCTATTTACAAAAACTTATTGGGTGTCTACCCTTCTATTTACAGAAACTTAATGGGTGTCTACCATTCTATTTACAAAAACTTATTGGGTGTCTAACATTCTTTTAACAGAAACTAATTGAATGTCTACCATTCTAGTTATGGAAACCCATTGAATGTCTACCATTTGATTTACACATACTTATTGGGTGTCTACCATTCTATTTATGGAAACTTATTGTGTCTACCATTTGATTTACAGGCCTTCAATCATACCTGGGAGATCAGGGACTCAGTTTTGAATCGCCAGATTGCTGTCTCACGGTAAGTTCATGTGTACTGCCATAATGACAAGAAGTGACTTGTAATGATGGTTTGATACAGATATATTAAGATTTAGACAACCAACTAGGTATGTATAGAGTGATGCATAGCTGATACAAGACAGTTTGTTGGGAAATTTACGACACAAAGTACAGCACATTTGTACACTGGACTGTTGAAGCTTCCCAGATGGTGTTAAAGTTTGTCTTTATAGTGGAGTAAGCTGTGTAGTGGATAGTGTCTTTGGTCTGAATCCCGCAATTGCATCAGGTCTTTTTTCTGCATTTCTCATCAAAGTGTCATGAACTCGGCTATAGTATTGTATTGAAAATTTTCCGTAACAATTTCACATCGGGCCAGGTAGTCCATCAAGGCTTGCAGGGTTCATCAAGGCTTGCAATGGTGGGTACAATTTACAGGCTAGGTTCATACATTCCCTAAACTATAAATAGATTCTAAAGTATGAAGCTTTAGTCTCAAATATGCCAAATGCACCCACCCTGTTCCCACCGAAAGTTAAGAATATGGGTTGTGCTTAATGGCTCTTTCTGTAAAATGTCAAGAAATGCATATGTTCAAAGAATACATGTGTTTATTCTGGCTCCTGATTGTGTCTTATGGTGTAATATATTCTGTTACAGAGACCAGACCCAGTTGAAATGATCGAGCTACCACTGAGGATACAGGTGATGGTGGCCCAGTCACAGGCAAATATGTGGAGGCGGAATGGATACGCTCTAGTAAACCAGGTCAGTTTCACAATGTTGTTCAAACTGAAATTGAGTATCCCACAGTTTTATTATTTTAAATCAGTAGTTATCATTTGTGCATAAAGAGTGCTTGGAAGTTATTGTTTGTGTCTTAAGATTTTTTTATTTACATCTCTCTCAAAAAGAAAATATTATGATATTTTATTATTAATGTATATTAAGCAATGTGTTTTCATATTCTATAGGACTACTATATAATGTTAAAGAAATAAAATTTGTCTGAACAACCATATTGAAACCAATTGATGTTCGTATATCAATAGTTTTCATTTAAATTTTAGTAATTCCACTTTTAATGTTAAATAATGTTTTCTACTTTTCATCATCTGTAAATTTCAGATATTCTTCTATCACAATGTGAAGTGCCGCTCAGAGATGTATGACAGGGATATAGTGATGCTGCAGGTTGGTACCATCTTTACTTATGGCTGAAATAGTTCAGTCAATGGTTCACTACATCTGTATGCAGCCAGATTGGTTAAGCTGTTCATCTGTATGTAGCCAGACTGGTTACAGCTATCCAGTTCATCTGTATGCAGTCAAACTGGTTACAGACTGGTTAAGCTATCCAGTTCATCTGTATGCAGCCAGACTGGTTTCAGACTGGTTAAGTTATCCAGTTCATCTCTATGCAGTCGGACTGGTTACAGACTGGTTAAGCTATCCAGTTCATCTGTATGCAGCCAGACTGGTTAAGCTATCCAGTTCATCTGTCAATCTCCACGCAGAGTTCCTTGCACTCACATGTATCTCTGCTAACTAGTAAATTACAAGATTTTGGTAAAACCTGTGAAATTGGAATATGTTTGCCTGAAACTTATTTATTTCTTGTGTAAATATAATTTTCAGAATATCTGCAAATTATATGTTGCATGATTTGAAATAATGAGTGAAAACAATTTAGTTTTAAACGGGACTATTTCACTACAAAAATAATACATACTTAGGTCTCCTCAATCGAAACGCATATGTAAACATTTCAAACCGAAGCTCGATATCCAAAAATTAATAGAAATAAAAATTGAAATTATTTAATATAGGTCTATATTGTATCCTTGATATGATTTATTATAAACATTGTCATAACATTTTTGAATAATCACGTGACCTAACCGTTCGCCCTACTTCCTTTGACGTTGACAGAGTCAAATGAGGAACGAGTATACTCCGGGTAGAGATTGTTCATCTGTATGCAGCCAGACTGGTTACAGACTGGTTAAGTTATCCAGTTCATCTGTATGCAGCCAGACTGGTTACAGACTTGTTAAGTTATCCAGTGCATCTCTATGCAGCCAGACTGTTTACAGACTGGTTAAGCTATCTGATACATCTGTATGCAGCCAGACTGGTTACAGACTGGTTCAGTTACCCAGTTCATCTGTATGCAGCAAGACTGGTTATAGACTGGTTAAAATGTCTGGTACATCTGTATGCAGCCAAACTGGTTATAGACTAGATAAACTATCCAGTACATCTGTATGCAGCCAGACTGGTTAAGTTATCCATTTCATCTGTATGCAGTCAGACTGGTTACAGACTGGTTAAGTTATCCAGTTCATCTGTATGCAGCCAGACTGGTTACAGACTGGTTAAGCTGTTGTATAAGAATAGTGTTTTTTTCTTGAAAACAGAAGACATATTCTGACTTAAAAAAACGCATTCGGAAGATACTTGATCGAGAATTTTCCTTGTAATCATTATCAAGCGTCAAACTGAAGTTTACACCTCACATTCTGGAATGTATTTAAATCACTTTCATGTCTTAACCTTGATTTATGATTGGCATTTTCTCCTCAGGGTTCCTTTAATTTAATAAATAAGTACTATTAATTGTTTGTGAAAAAACTTTCTTTGCTCTTTGCTAATAATCATCCAGTTTTGTAACACCTGTGAGAAGATTTGGAGCTACTTAACACACGTGTAAATGTTACAGATTGGTGCGTCTATGATGAATAGCAATGACTTCCTGATACACCTGCTCAACAAGTTTGGTCTCTTGGCATGGGTCAAGTAAGTGTTATATTTGATTATCCTATTTAATTGTTAGTTTCAGTTTACATAAGTGATAAGAGTGTTGAATTAGGAAATAAGGGACTTCAGTTTGATTCCCTGCCTCACCAGACAGTTTAGATTGTAAACCCGTGTCCCCATCTGAACATGACAGCGATGTTAAACTTGACCATCAGGCTTTACTGATATCCACAGCTTGTCATAGCGTGACCGGGACAGTCAAGACATTGCGTCTAAAATGTCCCGCCTCTCACTTGACAGTGACAATTCTTACGGATGGCGGAAGGTATACAGTACTAGTTCCACCCAGGAAAAAAAGTTGTCTGCCTCTACCACAAAAAAACCAACCGTCATATGGCCTGGCATGTGCTAAAAATGACGTAAAACACAATTCAAACAAACAAATATATAGCCAACTATAACTTCACATGTTTTCCAAAAGTCAGAGAATGGTCAGTTTTTAACAATTTAACTAGGCAAACTGCTGCGAGACCAAGGACTTAATTTCGGAACATGGATATTTGAGATATAATTATGGTTCCATCTTATAAATATTCTAAAAGAACCCAATTGTGTTGTTACATTCAGGCAAGCAGTCCTAATAAGTTACAGTTAGCGTTTTAATTTAACCTATTATACATTGTATAGTTAGATAATATAGACATAAATAAATAGATGTCTCAGGGAAACAGTTCCTAATGTTTGAGAGTATAGGTTTATTCTGTATATGCTTGACATAAACCAGGCGCTTCCGTGGAGAGGATAGTAAAGAAGCTGCATCTAAACCTTTCTCGCCTCTCACCACTGCAGGTGCGAATCCCATTGGGAGCTCAACTTTTCAAGTGAGAAAGTGTTGATTCTTACAGATGGCATGAAGTGTATAGTACTGGTTCTACCCAGGGAAAATGGGGTGGTCTGCCTCTACCACAAAAAGATTAACTACCATATATTGCCTAACATGTGCTAAAATTGCCGTAAAACACCATTCAAACAAACAAACATTGACAAGGCCCGGTGACATCCAGGTAACTTTGTTTATATTTCAGGGAGGAGTATGATGTGCCGAGTGGTCAGGAAGATTCACTCAGACAGACAGTGTCCCTCACCGAGGAGTTTCTGGAATTGCTCATCATTATCCTCAGTAAGTTATATATTTCATCTATTAACCAGGAGTAATATTCATTATAGTTCCTGAGTGTTCCACTTCCTAACACATGCGTTGATATCTAGTTACCTCAGGTTGGTATCTGGTTACTTCAGGCTGATAGGGATCTTGGCTGATATATGCTGACCTCAAGCTGACATCTTGTAACTTCAGTCTGATATTTAGTTACCTCTGGCTGATATCTAGTTACCTCAGGCTGATATATGCTGACCTCAAGCTGACATCTTGTAACTTCAGTCTGATATTTAGTTACCTCTGGCTGATATCTATTTACCTCAGGCTGATATCTAGTTACCTCAGACTGAAATATGCTGACCTCAGGATGACATCTTCTAACTTCAGTCTGATATTTAGTTACCTCTGGCTGATATCTATTTACCTCAGGCTGATATCTAGTTACCTCAGACTGATATATGCTGACCTCAGGATGACATCTTCTAACTTCAGTCTGATATTTAGTTACCTCTGGCTGATATCTAGTTACCTCAGGCTGATATCTAGTTACCTCAGGCTGATATATGCTGACCTCGGGATGACATCTTGTTACTTCAGGCTGATATCTAGTTACCTCTTGCTGATATCTAGTTACCTTAGGCTGATATCTAGTTACATCTTGCTGATATCTAGTTACCTTAGGCTGATATCTAGTTACCTTAGGGTGATACCTTGTTACCCTTGGCTGATATACTAACGGTCAATAGAAGTGCACTATTTAACTCCATATGTTTATGCAGTTGGATTATTCGCAGACCATTTGGAATAAAACTGCTGAACCAATAATAATGTTTTTTAAGTATTTAATCGTGATACCTAACTTGTCTTACATGTTTATTGGTAGGCTTTGATGACAAGCAGTTATTTACCTTGTCATTTAACATTGTTTATTATGGATAATCATCAAAAGAAAACTGTTCCAGTAAATTGCAAGCTGCATTAATCTGTCTTGGAATAAATTCAAATTCGTTTTACTGGCCTTTTTATTGTTTGACTTTTGGCAATATTATGGAATTAATGTTTCCGAGAAAATGATTTCTTTGTGCAATGTAACTAAAGAAACCCAAAAATGCATGTGAATTTCATAACAACGATGTAGAATGCACTAACTCCAGATATGCACATCAAAAAATGTTTGTCCAAAAGTGCCTCAAACTTTTAAAAGAATTTGTTTTGTGGTGTGTTTTCATTGACCTTGGTATATATATACTTTCCTTGGGCTGATAGCTAGTTTCCTTGGACTAACAGCTAGTTACCACAAGCTGATATCTTGGTACTACATAAACCTTTCTAAATATTACAAAGTTAAATATTTTAAAAAATATATATAAATCACAGTATATTTAAATTAGTTTAAAAACTTTTTACCTCTTTCACAGGTGAGAGATATATGCAAGGAGTAGGGGAAGTTGAGAAAACAGACATCACCAAAAGGGAGGTTATTCATCAGCTGTGTTTATCACCTTTGGCACACAGTGAGCTGGCTAAAAATCTCCCAGAAGATGTAAGTGAAACCTTTCAAAGTTCTTTTACTTTTTTGCTTGTTTGCTTATTGTTACATATCAGGCCTTATTTGTAAATAGTTTAACCTATACAGTTTTACCCTACTCTTTAATAATTGACTGTTCCATTGTTCAGTTTTTGCACACAATTTGACATGCCGGAAAACACCATTCATTCGTTTGTTTGTTTTGAAAAAAATTCAAAGAGCTCTTGTCACCACCTGAGCTTCATCGTCAGTTTCCGGCTGATTACGTTTTCTGTAAGACAAGCATTTACCATGCATTAAGGTATACAACGGCATGTCAGTAGTCAATAGACCATAATCGATACAAGTATATAATGGGAACATAAGGCATTTATCCAAAATGAACATCTGTGTTCCATTCTTTGTTGTGTGTCAACTGTAAATTTAAATTTTTTGCTCTTGTATATACCGGGTTTAAATTTATTTTTATCACATAAATAATATGGCTTCTGGGAGTATAGTTAAACCATGATTTATTTATCGTAATACACTAGTGTATTATAGATGCAACTGAGGACCGAATCACTGTGTTTGTGTACATTAAAACATTTAGTCCCAATTGTTTGCATGGTATATAATACCATACATTCAGGCACCTTAAATGTTTATCATTATTTAAAATCTTACTTCATAAAATGCATGTTAGTAACGTTAAATTTGGTTTAAGGTGTGGAGTTATTTGCAATGCGAAAGCGTTACAGCCGCGTAACAGCTGATGTCATGTAAACAACAAAACAACATCTTGGTTTCTCTTACAAATTGCCGCCGTATACAAGGTAAATTGACAACATTAATGTGAAACTATCATATCGTAGATATCGTAGGTATGTTATGTGATAAATAGAATATTTGCATTCATCACTGTTTATTATTGACTGTAATAAACTTGTTGGATCAAAAGATAGGATACTCGGTTAAACCTCGTATCCTATCCAACTTGTTTATTAAAATCAATATCCTCTGTATTGCTCCACTTTTTCAGCCCAACCATGAGACAGGCCTAGAGGATGTTGTAGCGGATGTTGCCAACTTTAAGTGAGTTGTGCTGATTAATACAATCATGAACATTATTATTTGTATTTCTTGAGTAAGACTCAATTTCTATTCTTTTGATCTCATATTTGCTTAATTTTCTGCAATAAATACCTCGCTGTTGATTGATGTGACCAAAGAACATTGGAGTCTCTCTCACCTGTAGAAGACTAATAGTTTTATTGTCTCGCCTTTTCGGGGTAAAAAAGCGAAACAGGAATCACTTTTCTGGCGGCGCCGTCAACACTTGGTTAAAGATTTCGGTTGAAGTCAGTGGCAAAAGGGACCACTAGGGAGTTTAAACCGGTTCAAGGATTCACCAAACCTCACTCTTACCCTGTCATCATCCCTTAACAACAGGACAGTGTAAATAAAAAATAATCCCCGTCGAGTTAACCCCTTACATTTGAGAAAGCGTAGATAGGTGTTATAAGAAAAAACACAGACATGTTCATGTATATAACATATCAAGAAATAAGTTAAACCTAAGAAGCTAATCTCATATGTACTCGATGACTTGTCTGAAGTCCGTGCATCAAGGGGAAAACCGTTAAAGGCATGACAAAACGAAGTGAAGGATATTCATCAAAGGTTTCCCACCTTAAAGGATTTAGGAATACGTTGTCGTAGAGTCCACTGCCCGTCCGGTCGTTGCACAATCAAAGAAAAAAGCATAATTGCAAACTGTAGAAGGGTCCACAACTAAGCATGTAGTGTGCCGCAGAATACTTCAGTCATAACCTCTGTTTATAAATTTTCTAATAATTTTAATAAATAACTCATGAAAATTATCACGACCGATAACCTTCCTAAGTTTGTAAATCACATCTCCATAAACCTTGTCGCAGAAGTGTTTTAAGATTGCTATTATATTTGTCGAGCAGATCAGTCATGTAACTTTTGTAGAAATGAACTCCTGTAAAAAAAGAAGGTCTGTGTTTTTAAGCTTTTGGGTAATAGGTTCCTTGAAAAACAAGGTTGATCCTTGAAAAGTCCTGGAAAAGTCCTTGAATTTTTCTTCAAGAAAAGTGTGGAAACCCAGTTTATAGTGCCAAATAATGCATTTTTTGCCTATTGTTTGCACAGTGCGGAAGCCAGCTGACATTATTGTTAAACCAAATCTTACATTGAATGAGCATCGAGAGATTTTCAAACGGAACAAAAATTTGCATTTACTATTATGTGATTTCATTAACATGATTAAGTAGTTCAATTAATTGGACTTCCAAATATGGAGAAACTAAACTCGCTTAAAACTATGTGTGTAGAGTGGAAAGCCCACAAAATAAACAGGCAGCTATGAAAGCTGTCAATTAAGAGGGCGCTGATCGACAATGAGTGAGTTCAACTACTACTCATGTGCAGGTAAACAGAAGCTGCCAGGGTTATGTCAGATATAGTTCACTTACAAGAATTTTGAAGAAAAGAAAAAAGTTCTGCGGTCGCTATTGCTCCCTTGAACCTATTTCCTTAAAATTCTAATAAATAAACTATACCCTGGATATATACATTTAAACTAAATGTGCAGCAATTGTGTATGGTTTCAGGACCAAGCTGGCAATGTGTATCTTCCTTGTTGCTATTTGAGTTACCATATGTAATTTTGTTGCCTGCGTAGCATGGCAGGCATTTAGGGATCACTTTGTCTATCGTCCGTCCGTCACACTTTAACCTACAACCTAGCCTTGGCAATACCTTGAAAAGTATTTGACTTGTGTTATGAAACTTTAAACACATCTTCATCTTAACCCAAGAAATGTTGTAACACATGTCCAATAACTCTGACTTTCATTTTGGCAGAGTTATGCTCCCTTCATAAAACGTTAACCTGCAACCTAACCAAGCTCATAACTTGTCTTCAAACTTCATAGTTAGATTGTACTTGCTGAAATAAGCACATGGCAGGCGAAACAAGTGTTCCATGGAAGACCTTTCTGGTTTTACATAATTTCAATTTGTTTTATATTTTAATCATTCGTAGGTAAAATTCTGATTTTAATAGGCGCATATGCATTATATATTCACACAACACATGAATTAGCAGCTTTTTTGTGTAGTTACTCAGTTTGGCCGTTTTAATATATGAATGATTAATTGTTTTCCTTTTTATTCTCCAGGAAAGTAGCAACCATGGGTGGTAAAGGGAAGTATGAACTGAAGCCAGAATGTTACTCCAGTTATAACCCCTATTTCTACCACTATAGCAAGGGAGATAAGTCAAAGGTAAGTGATGCATTTGAAAGTCTGTATTTGTGTTATATAAGTTCTTGTAGAAAACCAGTAATGACTAATCATTTTCATTAGGTTATTTCGAGATGGTCCAGAGAAAGGGAAAGGATACGCCAGTATCTATGCACTACTCTTACTATCAAATCGAGTCCTGTGGTTCTTTAACATGCTTGATGGATAGACTCCTATACATGGGAACACCTGGTTTATGCCCGCACCTGATGGACAAGCTTAAGGTTATGGGAAGTGTCTTGCCAAAGGACACATTGAAGTAATCCAGTGGCACCATTTAGACTCGAACCTGTGATCTATCATGATATCCAGTGGGCCCCCAGGACAAACAGAATCAGTACAGAGCTTACCATATATCAGCAGTGTTCAGCTTGTAGCATCTCGGTAACCTAGGAATTGTGCTTTCAATCCCAGCCAGGACCGAAATTGGGGATAATTATCGAAATATTTAAAACAATATTTCCTACCTTACCTGATGAGACTTTAAACCGAGGTCTGCTTGCTTAAATGCCCAGTGCAATACAGCAAGGATAAGTAAATGCCTATACACATGCTTGTCAGTAATGTGACATTATTTTATTGATAATATGAGACGCTTTAATCAATTCTAATATGTATTTCAGTCAGAGGAGACTCAAGTAAAGAGGAAGAAAGAGAGTAACGAAAGTCAAGCATTACCCCCTCCAGAACCCCCCAAGTTCCGGCCGCAGTTTTATCCCATTGTAAACCTCCTACAGTGTGATGTCATGTTCTACCTCCTTGAGCTGATCCTGTGTAGGACGGTAGCACCGAGGTCAAGGTCGTGGTCAGAAACACAACTGGAAAGGGTAAGGTTATTAGTATTTATAGTGTGATATCTGTCAAACCTTTGTTAGAATTTAAACAAGGACACAGAAGATGTTTTAACTGATATCTTAAGGGTGACACATTTAAACATCAAATAAGTTTGGTACACTCAAAAATTCAGTAAGAAATTGTTTCAAATGCATTTTAGCATTGTTGAAACACCTGTGGAATACTTGTCTGTTCTTGGTTTGACATATAGTTAATTGTGTGCTGTATTTTTATAGGTTCTACATTTAGTTGGAATAGGTTTACATGAACAGAAACGTGCAATAGAGTTGGGTAACCATGACTTTGACTTCATGACCCGAGCGTGTGGCCAGACACGACCTAGAAAAGGTAAAATTGAAAAACATATAATTAATACGTTTTTTTTATTTCCCCAAAGGAAGGCATATTGCAATTGACCATCCATCAGTTAGTTTGTCCGCCTGTCCGAAACAACCATGTTAAAGCCATAACTTTGGAAGTACTGAAGAGAGTTGCATGGATGTTCACAAAAATGTTTATCATGATGAGAAGGTGTGTTATGCGCAAGAATCAGGTGCATGCCTAAAAGGTCAAAGGTCAGTTGGGTTGAAATTTGTGT
This sequence comes from Cyrtodaria siliqua, assembly GCA_037043455.1. Classification (NCBI taxonomy): domain Eukaryota; kingdom Metazoa; phylum Mollusca; class Bivalvia; order Adapedonta; family Hiatellidae; genus Cyrtodaria; species Cyrtodaria siliqua. The sequence continues at coordinate 121,537 of JAWPHD010002910.1, read as the reverse complement.
CTCGGTCATAACTTTGAAAGAGCTGAAGGGAAATTCATGAAATTTCACACAAATGTTACATTGAGAAGGTGCGACGCGACGTCTGCAAGAATCAGATCCGAACTTCAAAGGTCAAGGTCACTCTGGGAGCTCAATGTTCAAAAAAAAATCGGGATCAATTGTCACTGTCATATCTTGTTTCTTCTTTTTGTTCTCTTCATTTTTTGCGAAGTGTTTTTAGTGATGACACCATCCATTAGTGGTTGGCTTGACAGTGGTAAAAGCAGTATGTCATAATTAGTTTTTGTTTTAATAAATGTTGTGTATTACAATTTCAGATGGGGTGACCATTCAGTTATTGTTGGAATCAGTAGTTAGCAATCCTAACATATCACATGACAGTCTGCGAGATCTCATTTCCTGGACAATTAAGGTAAGTTAGAATACTAGCACACCTTTAACAAGTTGTAGCCTGGATAAATAGAGCATATTCATGAATGCACCACTGTCTTTACATGGACACCTCTGTTGCTTAAGAAATAGAACATCGTTTACTGTGAATTATCGTTTAATATATCACGGTTTGGAGTTCAATTGTAAAGAATAATTTCAATTTCACGAGCCCGAAGGGCGAGTGAAATTATTCGGGCTCGTGAAATTATTGTTTACAATTGAACGACAAACCGTGATATATTATAGATAATTCACCGTAAACGATGTTCTATTTCTATTCTAATACCCCTAAAATGTGTAAATAAACCACACATCTGAAATCTTTCGCATTGCTTTGATTACTCTCCTAACGTTGCATACATTACAATGCGTAATGCGCAATGCTTATTCTCCTAACGTTGCAAAAATTACAGTGATATATCGTTCAATATAACGAGATATTTTAAGCTAGGCTATATAGTGCGGGTGTATTAGAATAGTGGATAATACCTTGAGTTTTAGTACTACAGACCTCTACGCCACCTGGGTTTGCGCCCTGGCAGAGGCATGTCTGATGGGGAAACAACCTTGAGTTAACGTGAACAGGATTCCCTCTGGCTGATATTTTCTTTGCAACACATTTTAGGCCAAACGAGAAAGTTGGAGCCAAATTAGAAATATCGGAGGCTCCAATGGCAGTAAATATATTTTTATTTAGAAAATATATTGTACTATAAGATAGGGAGACAAATTGAATGGTATACATAAATTAATAGTGTCTTTGTAAAGAGATTCTACTAGTCATTTAAATAAATACAACAGAATTGGTAAATAATTTGTTTCCCTTCTTTTTAACATGCGAATACCCCAATTCTCTACAAAAAATATATATCTACCTTTGTAGATGTTCGCTGAAGTGCGACAGATGAAGAATGAACCCCTACGTTCCATGGAAACGGTGGATTATGTTGCCTCGCCGAGGGACGAGCAGGTAAAGGCTGAAAGAAAAAAGAAAGCTGCAGCTGCAGAGAAACGGCGACAGAAGATCATGGCACAAATGTCGGCCATGCAGAGAGATTTTATCAAAGATAACACCGAGTTATTTGAGAGCACCAGCACAGATCTATTTCCGCGCGTCAGCTCGGACATGGATTTCAGGTGAGTGGTTTTGGTACATATAGATGCTCCGATACAGTTTATTAGAGACTGGTTAGATACTCATTAATGACACTGGGTATACATTTTTAACAAATTACTGACTGAATACCACTCTGATACCGGATACCAATTACTGAGACAGGATACCAATTACTGACACAGGATACTAGTTTCTGACTCTGGAGACCAATTACTGACCCTGGATACCAATTACTGACACAGGATACCAATTACTGACTTTGGAAACTAATTACTGACTCTGGGTACCAATTACTGACATAGGATACCAATTACTGACGCAGGATACTAATTACTGATTCTGGATACCATTTTCTGACACAGGATACCAATAACTGACTCTGGAGACCAATTACTGACACAGGATACCAATTACTGACTCTGGATACCAATTACTGACACAGGATACTAGTTACTGACTCTGGAGACCAATTACTGACCCTGGATACCAATTACTGACACAGGATACCAGTTACTGACTTTGGAGACCAATTACTGAGACAGGATACCAATTACTGATACAGGATACCAATAACTGACTCAGGATACTAATTACTGACTCCGGATACCACTTTCTGACACTGGATACTAATTACTGAGACAGGATACCAATAACTGACAGGATACCAATTACTGACTCCGGAGACCAGTTACTAACACTTGATATCAATTGACATGTCGCCAGTACTTAGATATCTCCGCCCAGTTGTTGATGTCGGAGTATATTGACAATAGTTTATGTAACATAGCTGCACATGCTTTATACACGTGCTGTTGTTTGTCGGAGGTATCGTTCTGGTTTGATTGTTTGAAATGGATAAATGATTGACAACTGGCGACATGTTAATTACTGACATTGAATATCGATTATTGATACCGGAGACCAATTACTGACTGGTTACCAATGACTGCCACTGGATACAAAGTATTGACTGGGTGTCAATTACGGACACAGAATACCAGTTACTGACTCTAGGTACCAATTACAGAGCCAGGCTGTGTGTATATTTAACTAGAGAACAAAGGATTATTATATTGTTCTATTTGATACTTCCCTTTAAAATATAACTTTAGTTCCAACATGTCCAAAATAGTAACTCTTAAGAATATTTTTATTATTTTTATTCATATGAATACGAATTTTCTGCCAAATAAATCAATTTGGCAGAAAATGTTCTCCTACTTTACTCAATATATAGGCAAAGCGTTCTGGAGGCCAGTAGCCCAAGTGTGACAATATTTCATATGTTTGTTGTATACTTCCTCAGTGAAAGTGAAATTAGTACATCATTCCCTGTGGCTGTGGGTCACAAGCGGACAGTGTCAGGTCAGATCACACCCATACTTGGCACGTGCATACTTTGTCAGGAGGAACAGGAGATAACGCTGCACGGGAAAGCCATGGTTCTAACAGCCTTCATACAGAAGTAAGTTTGTAATGGTATTATCACTTCATATGTTGTGTAGCGCAATCGTCTCACCCTTTTGCAATTTCTATTTTAATTCCCTGACTGGGTGAAGTATGTGAGGAGGTGGTTGCACAACTTAATGTTTGGGTTTGCCTCAGATTCTTGGTACAGCTGTCTCGTTAGTGTCACATGTTTGCTGTCATCTGTGCCATGGAAGGAAGATGTGTATAGCTAGTTTCATAAAAGATGTAAAAGAAATACAGTCGCTACTTTCAAAACTATGGTTTTAGTCTTTGGAGTTTCAACAGTTACACACGGTACAATTTTTATTGGACCCAAGGCACTGCTGAGGTTCTGGTTAAAACTGTTATACCGATGGTTGGAATTTCCTTATCGTGAATTGTAGCATTTTTGTTGATGCGCTTGAATTTTATCTGCCCTTATTAAGATCAGGCTTTCCAGTACTCGTGTAAAATGCGGATAACTTTTTCTTGCATACCGGACAAGGCTATCCGTCATTTTACCGGGGCTAAATATTTCCATCTCACCCTAGGGTCGAGATAAAATTCACGCGCGCCAGCATCCGGTATGCAGGAACACATGCAAAACGTTAGTAGCTGGCGGCGACGACGCACAACATGTCTATGATATGCAAGAAAAAGAATCTTATGGGTATTTGGTTCAGATAGGGAATTCCAACCCTGATTATAAGTGTTCCGATAAAAACACTTATACCTCGTGTTGGAATTCCCTATCTTCACCAGATACCCATGAAAGATTCTTATAAAATGGTATGCCAGGAACATTCAGAATGGCAACTTGACTGATTGCTGCTTGATATAAAAAAAAAAAAATGATTTTGTCTAAATTCGTAAGATATACTTTAATATTCACAGCAATTCCACTCTCCTATTCCGATTAGAAAATCAACATTTACAAACCTATAATTATTAACATAATATTTTTCACCAACAGATCTACAGTACTGTCACTATCTCACGGCAACGCCCTGGTACATGGAGAGGACCATGACCCTTTACTGATGAGGTCAGATCTGGGCACGGGATCCCATACCAGCTCTTGTGGTCACATGATGCATGCAGATTGCTGGCAAAGGTTGGTGTTACTTAGAAGTTAATATTGAACTCTTTTAGCCACTGTATAAAACTCGGACAGTCAGGAGTATTTCTTCTTGATAACATATACCTGCAGCTGATAGTTTGAACAAAATGCTAATTGGCTCTTTGCATTTAATAAGAATAAGGTAATGTAGTTCCTGTTTTGTTTGCTCTTACTAGAAAAAAAGATGGTGTTGGGTGTGAACTAGGTTTATTAAGAAGAGAGTCATTGTAGACTATATCAGTATTAAAGTAGCTATCCTGCCAACAACAGCCAAATTTTACAACATATGTGCACCGTTTCTAAACCGACGAGGTATATATATATATAACTGACATATTTTGAGAACCCAAACTCTATGGACACAGTATAAACGGCTTTAACCAGCCAGGCCAAACCCCAAAACTGGACCTTTAATTAAGAGTTACCAACTCAAATATCATTTTACACATAAATTCAATCACGGGTATTTTAAGTACCCGTGAAAAATCCTATACTTTTAAACAACACATATACATTATTATATGCCCTGAACACCTGGATAGCGTTTCGATAAAGGGTTTTGTATTGTAATGTTTGCCGTTATTTGGTGGGTCAGTTTCTTTAAGTAAATATTATTAGTTAACAAATCAGTTTTAAACTGGCCACAGATTAAAGACAATTGTATGCCATAGCTATTAATAAAAGAATATTCTTTCATAAATTGTAATATACCAGCTCAACTCTGTCCATTTCAGGTTTTTCGATGCAATATTGTTGCGGGAACGGCGGCGGCCGCTTAGATTTCGTCACAATTATAGTTACGATATTGAGAAAATGGAGTTCCTATGTCCCATGTGCGAATGTATAAGCAACACTGTGATACCTGTCTTACCTCCCCTCTCTAACTTCACTCCCAGTAGGTAAGTTCTTTACTTTCTTGTTATTCCCTTGCATTCGGAAAAATGGGGACTATATAGGAATTGCATTGCCTGTGTATACATACGTCCCATATCTGGTGTGCACAACTTCTCCGATTGCGATGAAACTTGACACATTACTATCAACTGAAGATGTGCATACTGTAAAAAATTTGGACTGCTAATACTCAGTGGAGTAATTTCCACTTGAACTTCGAAGTTCGATCGAAATAAGTTTGTGTGCTCAACTCCTTGTATATTTATTCGATGAGTGAAATTAGCATTTGCGATGTTTAAAAATACCATATTAACATTGACTATTAAATAATACTACAATAACATAGAAATACATTTTTGGGATGTATTGTGTTTTCACGTTGTATGTACGTTGTTTGCGGAAGTTCATTGTCCAGACTAATTTAAGGTGAAGTGTTTAAATCGTAGCTCTCGCGAGTTTCTTATAGCCTTGTGGGCAGTTTAATTTAGTATGGGTACTACCGAAATATCTAAATACCCGTAGACAGTACTGGTTCTACCCGTATACAGTACTGGTTCTACCCGTATACAGTGGTTCTACCCGTATACAGTACTGGTTCTACCCAGAAAATATGGTTGGTCTGCCTTTTAGTCTACCAAAAAAAATCATGATCATTTATGGCCCAACGTGTGCTAAAAATGACGTAAAACAACATTAAAACAAAATCTCATCCAGGCATGTTCTTACAGCAGTATGTTTCGAGGGGTTAACCTCTTGTTTAATAATGCTCTCCTCCTTATTTACAAAAATGTGTCATCCCTGTTTATGTTGGACTATATAGCCTGTGGTATCTACCATGTTCAAGTACTGTATACGGGACATTATTTTGTACATTTCAGTAGTGTAGATACCAACATACATCTGAGTTTCCAAGACTGGTTGGACGGCATGCACAAGACTGTACAAAACAGTGTGAAGGAGGCTGATGACATGGATGCCTCAGGTATGTACCTAACAGTCTCAATGATAAATAAATTTGTGAATTACATATTGTTTGAATTTTTAGATACATGATCCTTAAATGTTGGTACCCTTTTTTACTGAAGGTTTTAAATATACCTGTGTTTCAATTCATAAACACTACTGACACCTTTCATACCTATGGTTTTGAGAGTGCACATAAGTTTAAAGCTTTATTCCGACTACTCTTCTTAATGTGCATAACATACTGTAGGGAACAGCTTCTGCATAACATACTGTAGGGAACAGCTTCCAAATCTGGAGAAGTTCCATGATGTGTACAGTCCGTTAACATCCATCACCAAGCTTAATAGTGGAGAGTTTGGCATGGAACATTCTGTCTTGTTACAAATTGGTACAGGGTGGCCGGAATAGTAAAGATGCTGCGTCTAAAATTGTCCCACCTCACCACTGTGTTCGAATCCCACAGGGAGCTTGACTTGTCAAGTGGGAGGGTGTCGATTCTTACCGATATACAGTACTGGTTCTACCCAGAAAAAATGGGGTGGTCTGCTTCTGCTGAAAAAAAAGAAAAGCGACCATCATATATGGCATAAAATGTGCTAAAAATGACATAAAACACCAATCATACGAATCAAACAAAAACAGATTGGCACAGGTATTAACAATTATGTTTGACCTATTATAGAAGATTCCATCCTGTACCAGCCATGCCCTATAACGTCCATCACCAAGCTGATGGCGGAAAGCGTGGCGAGGAACTTTCAGTCTCTCTGGGCCTACGTACAGGAGGAGGCTGGCACCAGTGGTCACCTCAACCAGGAAATGAAAGACATGCTCAGGAAATTTTCCAAGGACTCCTACTCAGTAAGTACCATATGTTCTCTAATAAGCATCCAGGTGTTTATCAGAATCATGATATTTTCCTTGAGTGTGGGTATTGAGGTTTATTTGAGAAATATAGTACATTTAAAATTCTGATTGCATTACTTGCAGTTATTAGGTATGTGGTTCAAGATCAAATATCATATTATGCCATGTCATTCATTGCCATGTCATCCATCATCAGTTGTCCATCTGTTAAGGCATTAACTTGTTAGTGATAATCCCCCTGAACTACTCACTGGCTTTTGATGAAAATTCAGATTTATTACTTCTGATATGTAGAGTTGAACCTCCTCAAATTCAGGTCAACCCAACATGCAAGATGGCCAATATTTCTTAAAATGGACTAAAATTGACCAAACAATTTATTTGTACTCCTGTGAAGCACTAAACCTTATAGATACAGAACCTTCGGAGTGACCGCTAATCCCAACTACCAATTTGATCTTGATGTCATTCTGGGTCTCCTTAAAATGCAGGTCTGCCCTATTGTTATCGCTACACCTTCGGAACAAGTCGTATCAATATAGAACATTTATAAAAATGATCAGCAAAGTGATCAGCATGAAATGTAGATGTGAAATGTAGATGTGCCAACCAAAATGTATGTTAATGGTTGATGCCAGGCAGCCATCTACGCCAGTATGATAGCCTGTTATATTAATATTTGTTTTTGTTTACAGTTTGGGCTAGGTGTGGACCCTGACGACGACAATGCCCGGGTACCAATCATGGTCTGGAACACCTGTGCCTTTACTATACAGAGTATAGGTAAGTTTGTATTGTTCTCGCACGCATGCGTTAAAGCGACACAAACTCCATTCAAAATACATTCTTTTTCATTTGCATTTGTAAACTAGTAATTTTATAATCATTTTCCATCATAGAGAAAATCAAAATCAAAACAAGTTTAACATATTGTGCTTAATGGGACAAAAATTGGATAACAGTTTTGAGAAAGGTACATATATATATTTTTATGTTATGAATGTTCAGTGATATGTTCCCGATTGAGAAAGGATGTAAGGATAAATATAAACAAGACTATAACATTTCATGCATCTACGCAGTTTTGTTTGCTTAATCAAGAATCCTGGCAATAAAGTCGGCTTATTTCATGTAGCTTGATGATAAAAAAAAAAAAGTTAGCTGAAATCACTTTTGAAAAAATGTTAACAAATTATATTGTTGTTTGTTATAGAACAAATCCTGCCTGACGAGGGGAAACCATTGTTTGGTCAGTTATCTAGTCGACAGAGTGATTGCCTGAAGGCGTTAGTTAAAGTAGCGGCAGTGTTCGGTTCCGTCACCAACCCAGACCTTGCCAAGGAACACTGTATACGCCTTCTATCTTGTGAGTAGCAGGCATTGACATCAGTTGCATCACATGTACTACTGGGTTATAGCCCATTTGTATTCAGATTTTATATAGAAATGTGCATTCGGAATTGTTCAGGATAGTTCACTATGGTGCCAAGAAGTATTTGTCAAGAGTAAACGTTCAATTACGTCACTGCATTGTATTACAAAGTGTGTCAAAGCAGTGAAGTTGAGACATTAGATTCTGCTGATCAACCTTATGGAGAAAAAAAAATTCTGATCACTACCAAAACATATCTATCAAATCTGTAATAAAAGCACTTTGATTAACCTTGTTTAATAACTGGTATAATGAGATATGTTATATAGTGGGAAATATAAGCTTATTTTTTATATATTTTTAGAATGCCAAATTGCTATCCGTGCATTTTGATCATTTTCATAAAATTTATATCTTCCCTATTTATTAAATTTATGTGATAAAACTCATTTTAATAAACAAGGAACAATATCGATAAAAAAAGTCCGCTTTTATTTAAAAAAAATAAATATATATTACAAAATCAGACGGGGCTTTTCCATTAAAACATTCATGGACCCCAGGAAGGCACTTTTGAAATTGAACACCCACACATAGGTGCAAAATTGAGTTTAAAAAACAAATTTTTGAAAATAGGGTTCACCCATAGAACGATGTTTATTAAATTGATTTCCTGGGTTCCCAGGTGTGTTTTAAAGCTAGAAGAAAAAAACAAATGTTTCTATTTCTACTCGCTTGGACCAAAAAATTATTTAGCTTCACATGTGGAGTGGCAAACTGGAAACTATAGTACCTATAGGCTATAACACAAAATACAAGTTTTCAGTTGAGCCATTGATATGCACTTACGAGTTTTTTGCGTTTAAGGGACGATGTCTGTTTCAGTCCTGTTCCCCGACTCACTGAAAGCCAAGAAGGCTGACAAGCAGTGCCTGATGGACGTGGACATGTTCCACTACCTGACCTCCCTCGCCATGTCATTACCCAGCCTGCATCTGGATACGTCCGGGGCCACACCTCCCTGCACAGTGCCCTCTGGTGGACTCAATGATCAGCATGCTTTACACCTCGTGCTGGCCGTGCACCTTATACAGATATTACTCTCGTTCAACACTGACAACTGTGGTGAGTAGAATTTGTTATTTCTTATCAATGTAGCGCTTATATCAGGGCTCAAATATTTTATTATGCCCCGACGGGCGGCATATAGTAGTACAATCATGTCCGGTCAATAACTCTGACATTCCTGGACGGATTTTCAAATAACTTGGTACAAGTGCTGACGACCACAACAAGATGACGAGGTCCGTGGCTCTTAGGTCAAGGTCACACTTAGAGGTCAAAGGTCAAAAAGAAGTGTTTTCGTGTCCGGTAATAACTCTGACATTAACAGAAGGATTTTCAATCAAGTTGTCACAAGTGCTCACCAAAACAAGACGATGTGTCACGCGAAATCCATGTCCGTGGCTCCAAGGTCAAGGTCAACTTAGAGGTCAAAGGTCAAAAACACTTCGGGGGCATTTGTCGAGAGAACCATAAATTGGGACCACGGTCTCGACCTTGTATGATCTTAATAGGTGACTAATAGTGTATTAACAGTTGCAGTTTCAGTTTTCCTAAACATTTGATCGCATTTTTGTCTCAAAAAAAGAGACATAGGCATTGCTTTTCCGGCGGCGAAAGGCCTCTACATTAACTGTCGGACAAGTAACTTCAGAAATCCACTTGTTCTGACCTATAATGAACTTGTCCAAATATGAAATCTCAATTTTTTACTGTAAAGGCATTAAACATGTAAAATAAAGCAGTTTGGGACCAGAAAAGAATGATCTTTTATTGAAACATTTCGACATTTCTATTCAGAGATTGCGATCCGATGAAGCGTGATACATGTACACAATCCGCAAAGCGGTCGTATGTGATTGTCGCAAAATGTTCAAGCGATTTTTATTTCGTAAAATTTATGATTAGCGTTTAATTAAACAACTTGCTTTTGTTGTATTTTATTAACAATATTTTCACAACATAAGGAATGCTTTTTGTCATTCAAAATCAGGAGAATAAAACGTCCAATACAGGGATCCCAAGCAACGTGTTGCGACAAGCAACTATCTATATATACACTATCTATATATATCGGCAGGGAAAATCCTGCCGCGCATAACTGTCTAGTTTACCATCACTTCCTATTAGACATCACTCGTTGCGGTGAGGTTTGAATTTTGTCATTTGGCGTGGGTTTTCAGCGTATTTTGGCATGGGTTTTCATTTTGATTTTGTTTATAAAAATTTTTCTACTTGCCCGATCGGACAATCAGGATTCAGAATCAACTTGTCCGGACCCAAGTCTGGGTTGCCAAAACCTATCGGACAATGCCTAATGTCGAGCCCTGGGCGGCGGCGGCAACATTCAAGTTTTGCGTTTGGGTCATTTTCTCACAAACTATATGCGCTAGACCTTTCAAACTTTGCTTACAGTTGTATCTTGGGTGGTACATCACAACGTGACAAGGCAAATGTGGAATTGACCTTGACCGTCCAAGCAAAGGGCAGATAACTTAATAATTTTACGTTCAAATTTGGGTTCAGGTCACTTTTTCACAAACTGTATGCACTAGACCTTTCAAACTTTGCTTATAGTTGTATCTTGGGTGGTACATTGCAACATGACAAAGCAAATGTGGAAGTCACCTTGACACTTCAAGCAAAGGGCAGATAACTTAATAATTTTTACCTTCAACTTCGCATTGAGGTAAATTTCTCGCTAACAGTATGCAATACACTTTTCAAACTTTGATTATAGATGTGTATCTTGGGTGGTACATCGCAACGTGACAAAGCAAATGCGGATGTGACCTTGACCCTCCAAGCAAAGGGCAGATAAACATAATTTTTACCCTCAACTTTTGCGTTTAGTTCACTTTTCACAAACTGTATGCACTAGACCTTTCAAACTTTGCTTATAGTTGTATCTTGAGTGGTACATTGCAATGGTGCATTGTTTACCTTCGACATTTGCCTTTAGGTCACTTTCTCACAAACTTTATGCATTAGACCTTTCAAATTTCGCCTATATGTAGTTGTTTCTTGGGTAGTACATCACAATGTACCAAAAAGCAAATGTGGATGTGACCTTCACCATCCAAGCAAAGGGCAGATAACTTTTAATTGTTTACATTTACATCACTTTCTCATGAACTATAATTATGCACTAAATGCTAAGCTTTAAACCTAGTTTATAGCTTAATCTTTGGAAGACAAAACATTCTATTTTATGGATTTCATCTTTTTTATGGATTTTGACCTTCTTTTTGGAGCGGATGATTTTTAGCTTGACTATTCGAAGAATAAGAGAGCTTATGTAATCACCCCGGCGTCGGCGTCCAACATCAAGGTTTGCGTGTAAGCTGTGTTTACAAGTCTATATCTCTTACATTTCTTATCCTAGCACAACCAAATTTGGCCATGGGCTTCCTTATAGCATTATCTTAATGGCTCCAATAGCAATTTTGGTTTCTGTAACCCATAGGCTCCCATGGAACCCAAATTCTGATAAAATGTGTCCCATTTCACATCAAATTTTGCATGTAAGCTGTGTTTACAAGTCTATATCTCTTACATTTCTTACCCTAGCACAACCAAATTTGGCTATGAGCTTCCTTATAGCATTATCTTAAGAGCTGCTTAAGTAATTTTGGTTCCTGTAACCCCTGGGCTCCCATGGAACCCAAATTCTGATAGCCATTAAAATGTGTCTATTTCACATCAAATTTTGCGTGTAAGCTGATGGAGAATAAAACGTCCAATACAGGGATCCCAAGCAACGTGTTGCGACAAGCAACTATCTATATATACACTATCTATATATATCGGCAGGGAAAATCCTGCCGCGCATAACTGTCTAGTTTACCATCACTTCCTATTAGACAACACTCGTTGCGGTGAGGTTTGAATTTTGTCATTTGGCGTGGGTTTTCAGCGTATTTTGGCATGGGTTTTCATTTTGATTTTGTTTTATAAAAAATTTTCTACTTGCCCGATCGGACAATCAGGATTCAGAATCAACTTGTCCGGACCCAAGTCTGGGTTGCCAAAACCTATCGGATAATGCCTAATGTCGAGCCCTGGGCGGCGGCGGCAACATTCAAGTTTTGCGTTTGGGTCATTTTCTCACAAACTATATGCGCTAGACCTTTCAAACTTTGCTTACAGTTGTATCTTGGGTGGTACATCACAACGTGACAAGGCAAATGTGGAATTGACCTTGACCGTCCAAGCAAAGGGCAGATAACTTAATAATTTTACGTTCAAATTTGGGTTCAGGTCACTTTTTCACAAACTGTATGCACTAGACCTTTCAAACTTTGCTTATAGTTGTATCTTGGGTGGTACATTGCAACATGACAAAGCAAATGTGGAAGTCACCTTGACACTTCAAGCAAAGGGCAGATAACTTAATAATTTTTACCTTCAACTTCGCATTGAGGTAAATTTCTCGCTAACAGTATGCAATACACTTTTCAAACTTTGATTATAGATGTGTATCTTGGGTGGTACATCGCAACGTGACAAAGCAAATGCGGATGTGACCTTGACCCTCCAAGCAAAGGGCAGATAAACTTACAATTTTTACCTTCAACTTTTGCGTTTAGGTCACTTTTTCACAAACTGTATGCACTAAGACCTTTCACGCTTTGCTTATAGTTGTATCTTGAGTGGTACATTGCAACTTGAGAAAGCAAATGTGGATGTGACCTTGACACTCCAAGCAAGTGGCAGATAACTAAATAATTTTTACCTTCAACATTTGCATTTAGGTCACTTTTTCCCAAACTGTATGCACTACACCTTTCAAACTTTGCTTATAGTTGTATCTTGAGTGGTACATTGCAATGTGACAAAGCAAATGTGGATGTGATCTTGACCCTCTAAGCAAGGGACAGATAACTTAATAATTTTTACCTTCAACATTTGCGTTTAGGTCACTTTTTCGCAAACTGTAGGCACTACACCTTTTAAACTTTGTTTCTATTTGTATCTTGGGTGGTACATCACAGCTCTTGTTTTTTTCATAGAATGGCATTTTGTTTTTAAACAAATGCACTTAAATGTCATCTCAGCAAATGGTAAACTCCATTGTTTTTAGTTATTAAAATGTTTCAAACTTTCATTTAAGCATCAGTTACCTTTTTTTTTTAGCTCTACTGGCCTTTGGCCAGGCGAGCTTATGGTATCCCTTTTCGTCCGTCGTCCATCCGTCTGTCTGTCTGTCTGTCTGACATCTCCTCCGAAACCACTTATTCCATTATTGTGAAATACCATAAACATGTTCCTTGGGTTGTCCTCTATCAAGTTTGTGTTTTTCGTTATCGTCGAATAATCAAAATGGCCGCCACCGCAACTCAAAGGATAAGGCTAAAAATAACATCTTCTCTGAAACCGCTTGAAGGGTTTTGATGAAACTTCATTACAAAGATCTTTAGGATAGTCCCCCTCAGAATTTTGTATTTCGCATCTGCCGGTCATGCAAGATGGCCGCCATGGATAAAATAAGGTCAAATTTAAGGAAATTTCAAACAACGTCTCCGAAACCACTTATTCCATTCTTGTGAAATATCATAAACATGTTCCTTGGGTTAGCCTCTATCAAGTTTGTGTTTTTTTGTTATCGAAAGTTTACATAGAGTTATATAGGAAAACGTTAAAAATTACATCTTCTCTGAAACCGCTTGAAGGATTTTGATAGAACTTAATCATAATGATCTTTGGGTTAGTAGTCCCCCTCAGATTTGTGTTTTTTTTGGGGCCTCCAGTCATCCATGATGGCCACAATGGCTAAACTTAGGTCAAATTTAAGGACATTTATCAAACGACGTATTACCACTTATTCTATTCTACTTAAATATCATATACATGTTCCTGTTGTTGGCCTCTATCAAGTATGTGTTTTTCGTTGTCGTCAAATATTCAAAATGGCTGCCACGATAACCCAAAGTTTACATAGAGTTATAGAAAGTAAACACGTTTCTTGGGTTGGCCTCTATCATGTTTATATTTTTTAATCACATCATACCAGTAGAGCGTCTACAGGCCCACTTGTTTTAAGTCCCGCCCCCGTTAGGTGAGACATGTGAATCCGCGGATTTCTTGTTATGAAACATTCCAGGTAAGGTTTAGTTGGTTCTCAATAAAACCTACCTTGCTGGGATATTCAGGGATGGTTGCCATGTCTAAAATTACACAAATTGAAATGTTTGTGATCCCTACTCCTCTAATAACGTAATATATTGATACAGATCTTCAACAAAGTAACTATTCCAATAAATTGTCTAATTTCATTTCAGTACCAAAAAATGTGCGTGAGTACTTCCAGTACTTGGGTAGAGTGATCATAACAATTGTGTTTTCAAATAGCAAATGTATTGCTTATCTGGTAAAGGCAAATATATATAACTGTTTTATGATTGGATATTCTTTTGGTTAAAATGATTTATGTCGATTCATGTGGTTTGAACTTGAATCTTGATGTCAGAGATTTGTTTTGAATGGTAATTTGTCAACATTACTTCAATACAGGTTAACGTTTAAATTGTGATCAGCATGTTATCACTGGTACAGACCGGTCAAGTCTCACGCATTGGGGGTGAGACATACGCATTTTTGTGTTAAATCAAACTCACACGCTTCCATCTAACGCACTCATGCATTCTGATAATTTGACCACATATTTTTTTGTCTTATCAAATTTAGTATATTTTAACCCAAAAATTGATAAAATTTAGTGTACTTTAACCCGGATTTCCATATCATTCCATATATTGATGAATATCACCACAACTCGTGACGTTGCTTATTTTCAGCAGTGTATGTCATAAGGATAACCAAGGAGAATAACCACACAATCGTTGAACGGTGTGTACATTTAAAGCTAAATATATGAAATGCAACCACATATCATCTCGGGCTTCAGAGGGCGAAGCCCCTCGGACCCCTTTTTATGGGGCATCGGCCCCTTGAAAACCCATCTCACTCTTGACTTCCTTCGAGCCTTAACAGCTATGCCGGTATGTTATTGCAGGTATGGAAGTGGATGGTGATTATGAAGGAGAGGCTCTGCTCATTGTTTACAATAAACTACTAAATCTTGCAAAGTAAGTTGCTTATTATATCCACTTATTATATCCACTGTAAACTACACCCTCTTTCAAAGTAAGTTGCTTATTATCCACTGTAAACTACACCCTCTTGCAAAGTAAGTTGCTTATTATCCACTGTAAACTACACCCTCTTGCAAAGTCACTTGCTCATTGTCCACTAAACTTCACCCTCTTGCAAAGTTGCTTGCTCATTGTCAACTCTTGCAAAGTCACTTGCTCATTGTCCACTGTAAACTACACCTGCTTGCAAAGTCACTAGCTCATTGTCCACTGTAAACTACACCCTCTTGCAAATTCACTTTCTCCTTGTCCACTGTAAACTACACCCTCTTGCAAAGTCGATTGCTCATTGTCCATTCTTGCAAAGTCACTTGCTCATTGTCCACTGTAAACTACACCCTCTTGCAAAGTCACTTGCTCATTGTGCACTGTTAACTACACCCTCTTGCAAATTCACTTTGTCATTGTCCACTGTAAACTACACCCTCTTGCAGTCACTTTCTCATTGTCCACTGTAAACTACACCCTCTTGCAAAGTCATTTGCTCATTGTCCACTCTTGCAAAGTCACTTGCGCAGTGTCCACTGTAAAATACACCCTCTTGCACAGTCACTTTCTCATTGTCCACTGTAAACTACACCCTCTTGCAGTCACTAGCTCATTGTCCACTGTAAACTACACCCTCTTGCAGTCACTAGCTCATTGTCCACTGTAAACTACACCCTCTTGCAAAGTCACTTGCTCATTGTCCACTGTAAACTACACCCTCTTGCAAAATCATTTTTTCATTGTCCACTGTAAACTACACCCTCTTGCAAAGTCACTTGCTCATTGTCCAATGTAAAATGCACCCACTTGCAAAGTCACTTTCTCATTGTCCACTAAACTACACCCTCTTGCAATGTTGCTTGCTCATTGTCCACTCTTGCAAAGTCACTTTCTCATTGTCCACTGTAAACTACACCATCTTGCAAAGTCACTTGCTCATTGACCACTGTAAACTACACCCTCTTGCAAAGTCACTTGCTCATTGTCCACTCTTGCAAATTCATTTGCTCAGTGTCCACTGTAAAATACACCCTCTTGCAAAGTCACTTGTTCATTGACCACTGTAAACTACACCCTCTTGCAAAGTCACTTGCTCATTGACCACTGTAAACTACACCCTCTTGCAAAGTCACTTGCTCATTGTCCACTCTTGCAAATTCATTTGCTCAGTGTCCACTGTAAAATACACCCTCTTGCAAAGTCACTTGTTCATTGTTCACTGTAAACTACACCCTCTTGCAAAGTCACTTGTTCATTGACCACTGTAAACTACACCCTCTTGCAAAGTCACTTGCTCATTGACCACTGTAAACTACACCCTCTTGCAAAGTCACTTGCTCATTGTCCACTCTTGCAAATTCATTTGCTCAGTGTCCACTGTAAAATACACCCTCTTGCAAAGTCACTTGTTCATTGTTCACTGTAAACTACACCCTCTTGCAAAGTCACTTTCTCATTGACCACTGTAAACTACACCCTCTTGCAAAGTCACTTGCTCATTGTCCACTCTTGCAAATTCATTTGCTCAGTGTCCACTGTAAAATACACCCTCTTGCAAAGTCACTTTCTCATTGACCACTGTAAACTACACCCTCTTGCAAAGTCACTTGCTCATTGACCACTGTAAACTACACCCTCTTGCAAAGTCACTTGCTCATTGTCCACTCTTGCAAATTCATTTGCTCAGTGTCCACTGTAAACTACACCCTCTTGCAAAGTCACTTGCTCATTGTCCACTCTTGCAAATTCATTTGCTCAGTGTCCACTGTAAAATACACCCTCTTGCAAAGTCACTTGTTCATTGACCACTGTAAACTACACCCTCTTGCAAAGTCACTTGCTCATTGACCACTGTAAACTACACCCTCTTGCAAAGTCACTTGCTCATTGTCCACTCTTGCAAATTCATTTGCTCAGTGTCCACTGTAAAATACACCCTCTTGCAAAGTCACTTTCTCATTGACCACTGTAAACTACACCCTCTTGCAAAGTCACTTGCTCATTGACCACTGTAAACTAAACCCTCTTGCAAAGTCACTTGCTCATTGTCCACTCTTGCAAATTCATTTGCTCAGTGTCCACTGTAAACTACACCCTCTTGCAAAGTCACTTGCTCATTGTCCACTCTTGCAAATTCATTTGCTCAGTGTCCACTGTAAAATACACCCTCTTGCAAAGTCACTTGTTCATTGTTCACTGTAAACTACACCCTCTTGCAAAGTCACTTGCTCATTGACCACTGTAAACTACACCCTCTTGCAAAGTCACTTGCTCATTGTCCACTCTTGCAAATTCATTTGCTCAGTGTCCACTGTAAAATACACCCTCTTGCAAAGTCACTTGTTCATTGTGCACTGTAAACTACACCCACTTGCTCATTGTCCACTCTTGCAAAGTCACTTGCTCAGTGTCCACTGTAAACTACACCCTCTTGCAAAGTCACTTGCTCATTGTCCACTCTTGCAAATTCATTTGCTCAGTGTCCACTGTAAAATACACCCTCTTGCAAAGTCACTTGTTCATTGACCACTGTAAACTACACCCTCTTGCAAAGTCACTTGCTCATTGACCACTGTAAACTACACCCTCTTGCAAAGTCACTTGCTCATTGTCCACTCTTGCAAATTCATTTGCTCAGTGTCCACTGTAAAATACACCCTCTTGCAAAGTCACTTGTTCATTGTTCACTGTAAACTACACCCTCTTGCAAAGTCACTTTCTCATTGACCACTGTAAACAACACCCTCTTGCAAAGTCACTTGCTCATTGTCCACTCTTGCAAATTCATTTGCTCAGTGTCCACTGTAAAATACACCATCTTGCAAAGTCACTTTCTCATTGACCACTGTAAACTACACCCTCTTGCAAAGTCACTTGCTCATTGACCACTGTAAACTACACCCTCTTGCAAAGTCACTTGCTCATTGTCCACTCTTGCAAATTCATTTGCTCAGTGTCCACTGTAAAATACACCCTCTTGCAAAGTCACTTGTTCATTGTGCACTGTAAACTACACCCACTTGCAAAGTCACTTGCTCATTGTCCACTCTTGCAAAGTCACTTGCTCAGTGTCCACTGTAATATACACCCTCTTGCAAAGTCACTTGCTCATTGTGCACTGTAAAATACACCCTCTTGCAAAGTCACTTGCTCAGTTCCACTGTACACTACACCCACTTGCAAAGTCACTTGCTCATTTTCTTCTCTTGCAAAGTCACTTGCTTATTATCCACTGTAAACTACACCATCTTGCAAAGTCACTTGCTCATTGACCACTGTAAACTACACCCTCTTGCAAAGTCACTTGCTCATTGTCCACTCTTGCAAATTCATTTGCTCAGTGTCCACTGTAAAATACACCCTCTTGCAAAGTCACTTGTTCATTGTTCACTGTAAACTACACCCTCTTGCAAAGTCACTTGCTCATTGACCACTGTAAACTACACCCTCTTGCAAAGTCACTTGCTCATTGTCCACTCTTGCAAATTCATTTGCTCAGTGTCCACTGCAAAATACACCCTCTTGCAAAGTCACTTGTTCATTGTGCACTGTAAACTACACCCACTTGCAAAGTCACTTGCTCATTGTCCACTCTTGCAAAGTCACTTGCTCAGTGTCCACTGTAATATACTCCCTCTTGCAAAGTCACTTGCTCATTGTGCACTGTAAAATACACCCTCTTGCAAAGTCACTTTCTCATTGACCACTGTAAACTACACCCTCTTGCAAAGTCACTTGCTCATTGTCCACTCTTGCAAATTCATTTGCTCAGTGTCCACTGTAAAATACACCCTCTTGCAAAGTCACTTGTTCATTGTGCACTGTAAACTACACCCACTTGCAAAGTCACTTGCTCATTGTCCACTCTTGCAAAGTCACTTGCTCAGTGTCCACTGTAATATACACCCTCTTGCAAAGTCACTTGCTCATTGTGCACTGTAAAATACACCCTCTTGCAAAGTCACTTGCTCAGTTCCACTGTACACTACACCCACTTGCAAAGTCACTTGCTCATTTTCTTCTCTTGCAAAGTCACTTGCTTATTATCCACTGTAAAATACACCCTCTTGCAAAGTCACTTGTTCATTGTGCACTGTAAACTACACCCACTTGCAAAGTCACTTGCTCATTGTCCACTCTTGCAAAGTCACTTGCTCAGTGTCCACTGTAATATACACCCTCTTGCAAAGTCACTTGTTCATTGTGCACTGTAAACTACACCCACTTGCAAAGTCACTTGCTCATTGTCCACTCTTGCAAAGTCACTTGCTCAGTGTCCACTGTAATATACACCCTCTTGCAAAGTCACTTGCTCAGTGTTCACTGTAAAATACACCCTCTTGCAAAGTCACTTTCTCATTGACCACTGTAAACTACACCCTCTTGCAAAGTCACTTGCTCATTGTCCACTCTTGCAAATTCATTTGCTCAGTGTCCACTGTAAAATACACCCTCTTGCAAAGTCACTTGTTCATTGTGCACTGTAAACTACACCCACTTGCAAAGTCACTTGCTCATTGTCCACTCATGCAAAGTCACTTGCTCAGTGTCCACTGTAAAATACACCCTCTTGCAAAGTCACTTGCTCAGTTCCACTGTACACTACACCCACTTGCAAAGTCACTTGCTCATTTTCTTCTCTTGCAAAGTCACTTGCTTATTATCCACTGTAAACTACACCCTCTTGCAAAGTCACTTGCTCATTATCCTCTCTTGCAAAATCACTTGCTCATTATCCCCTCTTGCAAAGTCACTTGCTCATTTTCCTCTCTTGCAAAGTTACTTGCTTATTATCCACTGTAAATTACACCCTCTTGCAAAGTCACTTGCTCATTATCGCCTCTTGCAAAGTCATTTGCTCATTATCGCCTCTTGCAAAGTCACTTGCTCATTATCCCCTCTTGCAAAGTCACTTGCTCATTATCCACTGTAAACTACACCCTCTTGCAAAGTTACTTGCTCATTATCCCCTCTTGCAAAGTCACTTGCTCATTATCCCCTCTTGCAAAGTCACTTGCTCATTTTCCTCTCTTGCAAAGTCACTTGCTTATTATCCACTGTAAACTACACCTCTTGCAAAGTCACTTGCTCATCATCGCCTCTTGCAAAGTCACTTGCTCATTATCCCCTCTTGCAAAGTCACTTGCTCATTGTCCCCTCTTGCAAAGTCACTTGCTCATTATCCCCTCTTGCAAAGTCACTTGGTCATTTTCCTCTCTTGCAAAGTCACTTGCTTATTATCCACTGTAAACTACACCCTCTTGCAAAGTCACTTGCTCATTATCGCCACTTGCAAAGTCACTTGCTCATTATCCCCTCTTGCAAAGTCACTTGCACATATTCCCCTCTTGCAAAGTCACTTGCTCATTGTCCCCTCTTGCAAAGTCACTTGCTCATTATCCCCTCTTGCAAAGTCACTTGCTCATTTTCCTCTCTTGCAAAGTCACTTGCTTATTATCCACTGTAAACTACACCCTCTTGCAAAGTCACTTGCTCATTATCGCCACTTGCAAAGTCACTTGCTCATTATCCCCTCTTGCAAAGTCACTTGCACATTATCCCCTCTTGCAAAGTCACTTGCTCATTATCCACTCTTGCAAAGGACTCGCTCATTATCCTCTCTTGCAAAGTCACTTGCTCATTATCCCCTCTTGCAAATTCACTTGCTCGTTATCCACTCTTGCAAAGGAGTTGCTCATTATCCACCCTTGCAAATTCACTTGCTCATTGTCCACTGTAAACTACACCCTCTTGCAAAGTCACTTGCTCATTATCTACTCTTGCAAAGTCACTTGCTCATTATCCACTGTAAACTACACCCTCTTGCATAATAATAGTCGACAGTTGTATATACTATTTTTCAATGTAATTGACTGAATTTAGTACTTAATAAGACAAAAACAAAATGTTTTCCTTGTAAAACACATGCATATAGAAAACTGTACATTGTTTCTATTTTGTCTATGTTCAGCATTAAGAATGAAACTTCTCCACTACCGTGGCAATTGTCGGTCCATGTACGGAAGGCCATGCTACCATTCCTGCGATGTGCCGCTCTCCTCTATCACAATCTGACAGGGGTGGCAACTCCATTGCAACTTTCAGGTAATTTTGGTTTTAAAGGGACACATGGCAATCTTGAAGTATTTATCAAGCATTAAAATTAGCACATCAAAATATTAAACCAGTATCGTTTTGACTTGCTTGCATACTTGTATTAAATAAATAAATACAATTTGAAAATTTATATGTTTTATTGGTGCAGTATAATCAACAATTAGTAATTTGCAAAAATAATTTGCTTTGGACTGTTTCATATACTAATTTGCAAATATGAAAGTTGTGTAGAAAAAGCAATGGGACGTTGCAAGTTGAAAGAAATAAGAATGGCATGGGTCCGATTAAATAGTAGATGTTTGATGTAAGACATTTGTAATTTTGGTTTAATTCATTGTGGTTGCTTTTAATATGGTAGCATTTAAATATTTTTGGTCTTATTCGACTCAATTTTCTTTAAGATTCATGCTATGTTCTATCCACCATTTAAATCAAAAGCTATATTGTATACGTTAATTTTTACAGAGGTGAGTACGGAGCCATGTCTGGAGGAGTTTGACTGCCTGTGTCACTATCTGGGTGTGAGCGTACACATGTCACGCCTACTGGAGAGGCAGGGAGAGCTCATGGATCATCTGATTAACAGGTATGATTTGGTGTCAAGTGTAACAGGTCAAGGAAAGCTTCGTTAGGTGCTAGTTTTGATGATATAAAGCATGTTAGTCTGTTCCACCACATGTAAGGTTATTTTATCCGGGCAACCTAGAATGGAAATTATATCAGAATAAAAAAATACACTACTGAAATGCTGAAGGTGGGACATAAAATTTAAACCATAAATATTGAGAAGCCTGCATAGCAGGTCTGGTTAATTGGTGGTAAACCAATGATTAACTCTAATACCTTTTACATGCACAGGTATTGCTCTGCCTATACATGTGTATGACGACGTTGATGGACACTTTCATAGAATATATCTCACCTTAGGTACATAGGTTGTGCGTTTGGTGTATTGTATAGCATTAAGTCACTAACTTGTTAGCCGGGTTTTTTGAAGAAGAACAAATCGGCTTATAGATTGGCGTAAACCGGGCGGGAGGGCGTCAACATTTTGTGTTTTCTATATGTCTCAGCATTACCATGTTCGATCTTCATCAAATTTTAACTGTACCTTCTCATCAAGCACTGACCAAACCCTGAAAACTAGGTCACTGTGACCTACTTTCTGCAGTGGGGGGGAATAAAGTTTTTGTTATATCTCAGAATTACCATGTGCGATCTTCATCAAATTTTAACAACACCTTCCTCTCATCAAGCACTGACCATGCCCTGAAAACTTGGTCACTGTGACCTACTTTCTCCAAAATATATGTTAGGCTAACCTTTTTGAACTTTGTTATATGGGCATCAACATTTTTGCAGGTTAGAAGGTTACAGGCCCATTCTCCATATTTTTATCTAGATGGAAATGGAGGATGAGCCTGGCATGTTCATCCCTGTTTGGCACAATATACCCTTTCTTGTGTCGGTGCGCCATAAAACTCCAATTCAATTCAATGTTTATATCTCGGCATTGCAATGTCCAATTATTTTTTATATCTCAGCATTGCCATGTGCAATTATTATAAAACGTGGACAGTAAGTTGCTGACATGTACCAAACATCATGCGCTGAAAACTAAGTTTTCAACATTAAAGCATCCTCCCACTCCCAAAAAAACATATCTAGAAAAGCTCTATTAAATAGTTTCACCAAATACACAGGCACTCATCTTTCACATTTAGGAAAACCTGGCTTTACAGCCACCAGGCGTTTCTCTCTTGTATTGCTTGGTTGGTTGAATGGTGTTTTACACCATTTTCAGTTCATTTTAACCTATATATGACAGTCAATTTTTTAGGTGAAGGCAGTCCAACCACTATTTCTTGGGTAGAACCAATACTATACATCAGAAGCTGTGATACAGTATCCACTGGCCACACACCCATATGCCATTGTTTATGTATATATTGAAGATTGTGTAATAATTCTTGTGTATGGCCCCTCACCAGTATAACTGGCCACACACTAGTATAACACCCGTATATGGCAGCACACCAGATAACACTTGTATATATTGCAGATGGTGTACACATTTTTGTCTAAGGGAGAAGCTGTCTGCATCTAATGAACCTGTGATACAGTATCCACTGGCCATGGTGTAAGAATTCTTGTCTAAGGGGGAAGCTGTCTGCATCTAATGAACCTGTGATACAGTATCCACTGGCCACACACACCAGTATAAGACTTGTATATGTATATATTGCAGATGGTGTAAGAATTCTTGTCTAAAGGAGAAGCTGTCTGCATCTAATGAACCTGTGATACAGTATCCACTGGCCACACACCAGTATAACACTTGTATATGTATATATTGCAGATGGTGTAAGAATTCTTGTCTAAAGGAGAAGCTGTCTGCATCTAATGAACCTGTGATACAGTATCCACTGGCCACACACCAGTATAACACTTGTATATGTATATATTGCAGATGGTGTAAGAATTCTTGTCTAAAGGAGAAGCTGTCTGCATCTAATGAACCTGTGATACAGTATCCACTGGCCATGGTGTAAGAATTATTGTCTAAGGGGGAAGCTGTCTGCATCTAATGAACCTGTGATACAGTATCCACTGGCCACACACCAGTATAACACTTGTATATGTATATATTGCAGATGGTGTAAGAATTCTTGTCTAAAGGAGAAGCTGTCTGCATCTAATGAACCTGTGATACAGTATCCACTGGCCACACACCAGTATAACACTTGTATATGTATATATTGCAGATGGTGTAAGAATTCTTGTCTAAAGGAGAAGCTGTCTGCATCTAATGAACCTGTGATACAGTATCCACTGGCCATGGTGTAAGAATTCTTGTCTAAAGGAGAAGCTGTCTGCATCTAATGAACCTGTGATACAGTATCCACTGGCCACACACCAGTATAACACTTGTATATGTATATATTGCAGATGGTGTAAGAATTCTTGTCTAAAGGAGAAGCTGTCTGCATCTAATGAACCTGTGATACAGTATCCACTGGCCATGGTGTAAGAATTATTGTCTAAGGGGGAAGCTGTCTGCATCTAATGAACCTGTGATACAGTATCCACTGGCCACACACCAGTATAACACTTGTATATGTATATATTGCAGATGGTGTAAGAATTCTTGTCTAAAGGAGAAGCTGTCTGCATCTAATGAACCTGTGATACAGTATCCACTGGCCACACACCAGTATAACACTTGTATATGTATATATTGCAGATGGTGTAAGAATTCTTGTCTAAAGGAGAAGCTGTCTGCATCTAATGAACCTGTGATACAGTATCCACTGGCCATGGTGTAAGAATTCTTGTCTAAAGGAGAAGCTGTCTGCATCTAATGAACCTGTGATACAGTATCCACTGGCCACACACCAGTATAACACTTGTATATGTATATATTGCAGATGGTGTAAGAATTCTTGTCTAAAGGAGAAGCTGTCTGCATCTAATGAACCTGTGATACAGTATCCACTGGCCATGGTGTAAGAATTCTTGTCTAAGGGGGAAGCTGTCTGCATCTAATGAACCTGTGATACAGTATCCACTGGCCACACACCAGTATAACACTTGTATATGTATATATTGCAGATGGTGTAAGAATTCTTGTATAAAGGAGAAGCTGTCTGCATCTAATGAACCTGTGATACAGTATCCACTGCACACCAACAAACTCATACAACTGCCTGATGACTACAGCGAACTCATCAATAAAGTTTCAGCATTCACGTATGTACTAAACTTAAACAAATACTTAACCCCTTAACCCGCTAAGCACGTCTATAATAGCCTTTGCATCCATTGTAAACCCAGATCAACCTGTGAGTAACCCTTTGTCGCATAAATGGAATGGTCTTAATTCAAAGAAAAAAACAGTACATTATATTATGTAGCGGGTAAGCATTAAAGTCCGGAGTCGAACTATAAAAGCAGAAGCAAATGAAAATGTCTCTGTTTTGTTGTTATACACTGGACTGTCTATATGCATGGCAGGAGAAGGGAAAATAAAAAAATGTTGATCCTATCTCAGTGCTTTAATTTATATTTGGCACAACTGTTCTTGAATATATGGAGATTTGTTCTGTCAAATATGAAATAAATAGTGCTGCATCCAGTCTGCTATTAAGTTTAAATTTACTCCCAGTGCTTTTAGCCAAGCACAGCACAGTAGAGATAAGAAAGTAGTTTTCATTAGAGTTACCACTGAAAAGGGATGTACAAGCCTGGATATCTATACCAGTGAACTCTGTCATCCACCTTGATATCTATACCAGTGAACTCTGTAATCCACCTGGCTATCTATACCAGTGAACTCTGTCATCTACCTGAATATCTAGACCAGTGAACTGTCATCCACCTGAATATCTATACCAGTGAACTCTGTCATCCACCTGAATATCTAGACCAGTGAACTCTGTCATCAACCTGGATGTCTATACCAGTGAACTCTGTCATCCACCTGAATATCTAGACCAGTGAACTGTCATCCACCTGGATATCTATACCAGTGAACTCTGTCATCCACCTGAATATCTAGACCAGTGAACTCTGTCATCCACCTGGATATCTATACCAGTGAACTCTGTCATCCACCTGGATATCTATACCAGTGAACTCTGTAATCCACCTGAATATCTAGACCAGTGAACTCTGTCATCCACCTGAATATCTATACCAGTGAACTCTGTCATCCAGCTGGATATCTAGACCAGTGAACTCTGTCATCCAACTGGATATATATACCAGTGAACTCTGTCATCCACCTGAATATCTATACCAGTGAACTCTGTCATCCAGCTGGATATCTAGACCAGTGAACTCTGTCATCCAACTGGATATATATACCAGTGAACTCTGTCATCCACCTGCATATCTATACCAGTGAACTCTGTCATCCACCTGAATATCTAGACCAGTGAACTCTGTCATCCACCTGGATATCTATACCAGTGAACTCTGTCATCCACCTGGATATCTATACCAGTGAACTCTGTCATCCACCTGAATATCTATACCAGTGAACTGTCATCCACCTGGATATCTATACCAGTGAACTCTGTCATCCAGCTGGATATCTAGACCAGTGAACTCTGTCATCCACCTGAATATCTATACCAGTGAACTCTGTCATCCAACTGGATATCTAGACCAGTGAACTCTGTCATCCACCTGGATATCTATACCAGTGAACTCTGTCATCCAGCTGGATATCTAGACCAGTGAACTCTGTCATCCACCTGAATATCTATACCAGTGAACTCTGTCATCCACCTGAATATCTATACCAGTAAACTCTGTCATCCACCTGAATATCTATACCAGTGAACTGTCATCCACCTGGATATCTATACCAGTGAACTCTGTCATCCAGCTGGATATCTAGACCAGTGAACTCTGTCATCCACCTGAATATCTATACCAGTGAACTCTGTCATCCAACTGGATATCTAGACCAGTGAACTCTGTCATCCACCTGGATATCTATACCAGTGAACTCGTCATCCAGCTGGATATCTATACCAGTGAACTGTCATCCAGCTGGATATCTATACCAGTGAACTCTGTCATCCAGCTTGATGTA
This sequence comes from Cyrtodaria siliqua, assembly GCA_037043455.1. Classification (NCBI taxonomy): domain Eukaryota; kingdom Metazoa; phylum Mollusca; class Bivalvia; order Adapedonta; family Hiatellidae; genus Cyrtodaria; species Cyrtodaria siliqua. Next base: position 94,396 of record JAWPHD010002910.1, on the reverse strand, counting down.
TGTCTATACCAGTGAACTCTGTCATCCACCTGGATATCTATACCAGTGAACTCCTGCATTTAAAGATTTGTAAAGAATTCATTTTTAGCTCACCTGAGTTTTGCATACACTGAGCATGATGTTTTCAAATACTGGTGATTGTTTTAGCTTCATCACTGAGCATGGTGTGTTCAGTTTAAACGCGTCCGTCAGATGGGGATGAAAACCAGGCAGTCCTTTGTATCATAGCCTGTCCTCCAAGAACATTTAAAAACCATAGAAATTTATTTGATAGTAAGCGTAGAGCGCAGTTCATAGATTCCTATGTATCCTCCCCCTCTCTGGGACGACTTGAGGTTAAACAACAGTTCCATCATTAACACTGATTCTGGTGTTTTCAGTAATGTTATTGATGTGATTCACTGTCTGTTTGTAACAGTGTAATGCCAGTTTGTAACATATGACACATACTGTACTTGTTTGTGTAGATGTCCCAAATCTGATGGAGATGACAGTCGCGCCCCAACCATGTGTTTGGTGTGTGGCCAGATGTTGTGTTCCCAGAGTTACTGCTGCCAGACGGAGTTTGATGGGGTCACCATGGGGGCTGCCACAGAACACGCTTACAGGTGTGGATCGGGCACTGGAATATTCCTCAGGTCAGGATATATGTAGACTAGAAAAAAAGAAATCCTTACTTCAATACCTTTAAGTTATGAATGACATTTTTAAAATGCACTTACTTAGTTCTGTTAGCTCAGTCCATGTGAAGCTGTTACAGTCTTAAAACGTCCATAAATACTAAAGTAGGTCAGTTGCTGAACATGGCCTACTAAATGGCCTTGCTCTGTTCATTATTAATGTTTGATTTAATTCTTACCACTTTTTACACACTGTCAAGCTTATTTCCTCCTAGGCTAGTTGTCATTTCTGCATTTTATGTTTATGAAGGGTAAAACTTTATCTTCTTAACATGTAGTTTATTTAAGCTACGATTATTTTCTCCACCCAGGGTACGAGAATGTCAGATATTACTACTGGCTGGTAGATCTAAAGGCTGTTTTGTACCTCCCCCGTATATAGATGATTATGGAGAGACAGACCAGGGTTTAAGGTATGCTCATGTTTATTCTGACTGTTAATTGTACCTCCCCCGTATATAGATGATTAACCAGGGTTTAATGTATGCTCATGTTTATTCTGACTGTTAATTGTACCTCCCCCGTCTATAGATGATTAATTTACGGAGAGACGGACCAGGGTTTAATGTATGCTCATGTTTATTCTGACTTAATTGTACCTCCCCCGTATATACATGATTACGGAGAGACATACCAGGGTTTAAGGTATCTCATGTTTATTCTGACAGTTAATTGTACCTCCCCCGTATATAGATTATTACGGAGAGACGGACCAGGGATTAAGGTATGCTCATGTTTATTCTGACTGTTAATTGTACCTCCCCCGTATATAGATGATTACGGAGAGACAGTTCAGGGATTAAGGTATGCTCATGTTTATTCTGACTGTTAATTGTACCTCCCCCGTATATAGATGATTACGGAGAGACGGACCAGGGTTTAAGGTATGCTCATGTTTATTCTGACAGTTAATTGTACCTCCCCCGTATGTAGATGACTATGAAGAGACAGACCAGGGTTTAAGATATGCTCATGTTTATTCCGACTATTGAATACAGATATCATGTACCTTCAGTAAGGTATATGTTGAAGATGCATTAAAGTAAATGATTAAATTCAATTATATTCATGTAATTGTTTATACTGAAATGTCTAAGTAATTATGTTGTATTGTTTGTTAGTCTACAATATCAATAATGAGGAAGTAATCTTTATAAATAGAATATTATGTCAGTGCCTTTTACTATCAAGTTTATTAGGCGAGGCTTAGAAAACGAAGAATGGTGAGGCTCTGCCGAGCCATTCTTTGTTTTCGTGCCGAGCCTGATAAACTTAATAGTAAAAGGCACTGACATAATATTCTATTTATCATGTAGATTATCCACATTTTCTGTATGAATTACTATTATTACCTATTTCTCCAAAAGTTACGCTTATCGAGGACGCCGCCATGTTGTTGTTTTTGTTTGTTTTATGACGTCAGGCAACGTTACGTGCATGACGTCAGATAGCGTTACGTACAATAAACGTTGAGGGATTCCGTATTGATTTGCTCTATTGGTCAGTGGCTAATAAAGCAAAATTTAATAGGTCACCCCTTTATTGGGCAGAAAAGTGCACATCTGCATGGTAATTAAATTAATACAATATTATACAAGTGAAATGTATAGAGATTCAGTTAGTACTGTGTATTGCTTATGTAGTTACCAGGATGTTCCTTTTACAGAAATTAAAAAATGTATTGTGTTAATACAAATCAAGAAAATGACATGTTTGACCCGAGCTTCATGACTTTTGATAACTTCTGATCTTTTATGATATCATTTGTCTAGAGCCATCACAGTAGTATAAAATGTTAAAAGACCGCTAAGGCGCCATTAATTGCTGAAATAGTGATATTGATCTCTTATTAACTTTGTATTTGATTTGAAATATGTCCTATAAATAATTACAGACGAGGCTACCCGCTACACCTGTGCAAGGAAAGTTACGATCATCTACAGAAGTTGTGGATGTCACACGCTATCCCAGAAACCATTGCTCACATTCTGGAGTCTAACGCCACATTGTTGACAATTGATTGGCAGCACTTATGAGAGATACTCTAACGACTGGCAACACCTGGTTAAGAATGCCTCGCTGTATTGTGAGGTAAAACTATACCTCCTGTTGTGAGGTAAAACTACACCTTGTGGTGTTGAATGACTCCCAGCATTTATTAGGGATACTCTACCCGACAACTGATGACACCAGTGAAGACTGCATCACTTATGTTGTGAGGTAAACTGCCTCGTGATGCATGAATGGTAAACGATGGCGTATGTTGTGCAGTAAACCTTTTCTCATGGTGTCCTTTGAGGTAAACCAACCCTCACAGTTTTTTTGTGTAACTTTATGCATCTCGGTGGCAAAGCGATGAAAATGACTCCCGATAAAGTTGCTGATTTTACCAGATTTTAGCCAGTGTTAAAAAAAAAAAAAAATACTATTTTTTCGGTGTAACTGTTAAAAAACTTTTAATATCGAGATGCTGTCTGTTGAGCCTGAAGCTAGGAAGATTATGCGACTCTGGTTATTTATAATACGTTCCAGTTCCAAGTTACCCTGAAACTTGTAGAAATTGCAAAGGATTTTAATAAGAAGCGTTCAAAGACGTATCTTGTATTTTATATATATCTATACATTTATAATGAATTGGGAAGTTGTTTGTTGTTAAAGTTCCTATTATATGTATAACATGAGAATTGGAGTTTCTCTTGTTAGTGTATTTTTTGCAGAGCTTATGTCATGGTTTGTGGTTTCTCCGTCCGCTAACGCATAATGAAGAGCTTTATTGTTCAGATATGCTCTGCCGACTATGTCCACCAGCAGTGAACATCATCAGGTCATGCCAATGAATTAACATATATGATCAAACTTAGAAAGTATGAATATAAGAATTGGAATATCTCTACCAAACTTCTTATACACTCAGCACAGAAATAATTATATATTAATATCAAATAATAAAATATTGTCATTTAATGTATTTGGGATTATTTGTGTTAAATTGTGTTTAAATTGAGAATTAAAAAGCGTCGAAAAACAATATGTTACTAAAAGGAATTGGAAAACAATCTATGTGAAATAAAACGCTTCAGAAAACAATATGCGTTAGGCCAAAAAAAAAAAAATGTTTGTTTCCGCTAACGGCTTCAAAAGAAATAGGGTAGGTAGGTAGGCAAAACCTTTTTTTTTTATTATTAATGACCTTATTTTTGTTAATGAAAAAAAAACTTTTAATGTGATAAAAAATACTGGGGAAGGTATTACTACCTAGATAAGGCCAAACAAAAAAATACCTGTGTTTCCGGTAGCCGGACCGACCCTATTTTTAAGGGGCTGACCCTAAAACTTTTTATGAAAAAAAACAAAACAATGATTTATCACAATAAACTGACATCACAGAGCAAACTTTCAGCTGTATCATTAACTTGTATGGGGTTTATGAGATAAATACATGTAGAATCTCACAAAATCTTGCTCCAAAAAAAAAAAGACAAAAAATGCCTACCTACCGACCCTATTTTTTAAGAGCATGCAATAGGAAACACACCTATTTTTAGCTCTACTGATCAGAGATCAGCAGAGCTTATGCCGTGGTGCGTCGTCCGTCGTCCGTCCGTCCGTCTGTCTGTCCGTAAACTTTTATTTGTAGCGACTTCACAGCTGAAACTACTGGATGGATATTCATGAAACTTTACAGAAATGTTGCCCATAAAGTCTAGTTGATCCTAGCAAAAATTCATGTTGATGTGAAATCCAAGATGGCCGCCAAAGCTAAAAATAGAGTTTTAAAATACAAGTTTGTAGCGACTTCTTGAAAACTATAAGTGATATTGATATGGGACTTTTTCTAAAATGATCAGCATGACATGATGTTGATCCTAGTCAAAAATCGTTTTGATTCAACGTTAAACATGGCTGCCAGCGGCCATCTTTGTTTACATAGAGTTATATAGTAAAAACTTGTAGCGACTACTTCTCTGAAACTACTTGGCGGATTGTCATGAAACTTTACAGGAATGTTGCTCTTGATGTCTTATTGATCCTAGAAAAATTTCAGGTCGGCCGGAAATTCAAGATGGCCGTCACAGCTAAAAATAGATTTTTAAAAAATAAGTTTGTAGCGACTACTTCTTGAAAACTATAAGTGATATTGATATGGGACTTTTTCTAAAATGATCAGCATTACATGATGTTGATCCTAGTCAAAAATCGTTTTGATTCAACGTTAAACATGGCTGCCAGCGGCCATTTTTGTTTACATAGAGTTATATAGTAAAAACTTGTAGCGACTACTCCTCTGAAACTACTTGGCGGATTGTCATGAAACTTTACAGGAATGTTGCTCTTGATGTCTAATTGATCCTATCAAAATTTCAGGTCGGCCGGAAATTCAAGATGGCCGTCACAGCTAAAAATAGATTTTTAAAAAATAAGTTTGTAGCGACTACTTCTTGAAAACTATAAGTGATATTGATATGGGACTTTTTCTAAAATGATCAGCATGACATGATGTAGATCCTTGTGGAATTTTTTTTTGATTCGACGTTAAATATGGCTGCCAGTGGCCATCTTTGGTTACATAGAGTTATATAGTAAAAACTTGTAGCGACTACTCCTCTGAAACTACTTGACGGATGTTCATGAAACTTCACAGGAATGTTGCTCTTGATGTCTAGTTGATCCTAGAAAATTTTCAGGTCGGCCGGAAATTCAAGATGGCCGCCACAGCTAAAAATAGATTTAAAATAAATAAGTTCGTAGCGACTACTTCTTCAAAACAATAAGAGATATTGATATGGGACTTTTTCTAAAATGATCAGTATGACATGATGTTGGTCCTTGTCGAAAATCGTTTTGATTTGACCTTAAACATGGCTGCTTTGTTTACATAGAGTTATATAATGAAAACTTGTAGCGACTACTTCTTTGAAACTACTTGACGGATTTTCATGAAACTTCACAGGAATGTTGCTCTTAATGTCTTATTGATCTTAGCAAAATATCAGGTCGGCCGGAAATTCAAGATGGCCGCCACGGTTAAAAATAGATTTTCAAAAAACAAGTCTGTAGCGACTACTTCCTGAAATCAAAATCAATCAGTAGAGCTTCAAGGTCATTGACCTCTTGTTTTGATTGGCCTTATACATGATTATGGCTCTTTTTCAATATTTGGTTATGTACACTGGATGGAAACCCCAGGGGTCGTGGGTTCAAATCTCAATGAATATTTTTTCTTTTTCTTTTTTATCTCCATAAGAAACCTTGGTTCATGGGTTCAAATTTTAAAAATTTAGGGTCGGCGGCTAAATAATAGGGTCGATCGGGTCAGCGGAAACAAATACTTTTTACTTTTAAGCATTACTGAAAGGCATTGGAAAACTTTGTTGATTAAAATGCATCGGAAAACAATCTTTGTTACTAAGAGGCATAGATCAAAAATCTGTGTTACTAAATCGCATGGAGAAACCATCTGTGTTACTTAAAACACATCAGAAAACAATCTGTGTTACTAAGAGGCACGGATAAACAATATGTTACTAAAAGGCATCAGAAAACAATCCGTGTTACAAAAAGGTATTGGAAAATGGTGTGTGTAATTAAAAGGCTTCAGAAAATAATCCATTTTGCTAAAATAATATTTTACTCAAACAATTAGGCAAACAAAATCTTAGTTGATCCCATTTCTCCTTTTGGAAAAACTGGCGAGGAGAGTTAGCCCAGGGGAGATACATCTATTGGCATACTGTATGGCATTCAGCATGAAGACTAGAGTCATTTTAGGTGAATGAACTCTGTCAACTCCAGGTAACATTCATTACAATGTCAATGTTTTAACATCTCATCATTAATTGTTGAAAAATTACACCAAGTTATTGCCTCTAACCTTCAGACATAGTTTAGATATGTTACTCGGGTTATGCGTCTTTCTAAAAGTAATTATGAGCAATGCTAATTGTAAGCAAAATGTTTTGTAGCAGCCACAGGTGCTTGTTTCTACCAGTGATGAGTAATCGGTCTTTGTTCATTGTAAATGTTTTACTGCAAGATGATCTCTCAAAATTGTATCTTTGTGCATCAGCTGTGTACACCTATAAATTAGTTCTATAGTAAGGCTCACCCATCTTAAATGTCATCCAAAATATGAATTTAATCAAAGTAGCATGTGGAATTAATGTGAAATTAATTAATTAGTGAAAACAAACTTGCAGATGCGTGCTGTGAAAGATGAAATCTGATTAGCTGAACAGGTGTTTTACTGCTATTCTCGGAATGGACAACAGTATTGAAGGGTAGTTGGAAAACTTAATTTTCCTTACTTTGCCAATAAACATAATGTAATAAGTCAAGTAATCTACGAGAGCCCCGTATCCTTTCATTTTATTCAACTTCTTTATTATGCCCCCATTCCCAAAGTGGGGGCATATTGCTTTGCAAATGTCGGTCGGTCGGTCCATCCCGAAGTCTTCGCAATAACTCGAGAACAGCTGGCACTACAATCTCGAAACTTGGCAGGAATGTTTGTGTCATGGTCTAGTTGTGCACCTCCCCTTTTGGGTAGATTCGCATAAGAAATGTGGTTGCCATGGTAACAAAACATATAAAAAAATTGTCGGTCGGTCCATCCCGAAATCTTCTTGTCTTTGCGATAACTCAAGAACAGCTGACACTACAAACTCGAAACTTGGCAGGAATGTTTGTGTCATGGTCTAGTTGTGCACCTCCCCTTTTGGTAGATTCGCATAAGAAATGTGGTTGCCATGGTAACAAAACATGTAAAAAAAACACTAAAAATTGCCTGTCTTCGCGTTAACTCAAGAACAGCTTGAACTACAAACTCGAAACTCAGCAGGAATGTTTGTGTCGTGGTGTAGTTTTACCCTCCCCTTTTGGGTAGATTCGCTTAAGAAATGTGGTTGCCATGGTAACAAAACTTGTAAAAAATCACTAAAATCGCTTGTCTTCGTGATAACTCAAGAACAGCTGGCACTACAAATGCCAAACTTGGCAAGAATGTTTGTCTCATGGTGTTGTTGTGCACCATCCCTTTTTGGGTAGATTCGCATAAGAAATGTGGTTGCCATGGTAACAAAACTTGTAAAAAAAAAATCACTAAAAATTGCTTGTTATTTTTTAATGACCTATCTGCACCAGATACCCATGAAAGATTCTCATAATCTTGTACATTTAGCTCTGTCAGTCCCCTTTAATACCATATTAAGAAGGACTGCGTTCATTATAGAAATAGGGATGAAATTGATAGGTGACTATCACTTCAATAACATGAATCCAAATTCGTTATTCCTAGACAGTGACTATTGAGGGGACGATCTCCTTATTTGTTTGTTTTTCAATACTGAATGTACTATGTACTGTATTGGTAGACAGGGTAAGTGGATATAATTGCGTTTATAAGGCAGGTGGTGACTGAATTCATAGTCAATTCCACCTAGAATAAGATAGAATTCTTCCCACACACAGTTCTCCCACTTCCCAACTACATATTTATAGTCCTACCCTTGAAGGCTTTCTTTTTTTCTTTTTTCTGCCACTTATTAGTTATCACAGGTGTGGAGCTTACATGGAATTTTTCTTCGCTTTTATTTATTTTAATATTTTTTATTTTCAACTAAACTCTGACGCCTGCCAAAACAACTGACTGTAATCCATGAAAATGGACTCCCACCCACATAATCATTACTCAAAACCTGAATGAGAAAGGAAAATAGACATTTGTTTTACTTGACATAAATATGGAGAAAGTACATTCGTTTTACTTAACATAAATAAGAAAAAATTGACATTCATTTTACTTGACATACATATAGAGAAAACAGACATTCATTTTACTTGACATAAATAAGAAAAAAATAGACATTAATTTTACTTGACATAAATATAGAGAAAATAGACATATAAATAAGAAAAAAAAGACATTCATTTTACTTGACATAAATAAGAAAAAAATGACATTCATTTTACTTGACATAAATAAGAAAAAAATAGACATTCATTTTACTTGACATAAATATAGAGAAAATAGACATATAAATAAGAAAAAAAAGACATTCATCTTACTTGACATAAATAAGAAAAAAAATGACATTCATTTTACTTGACATAAATATAGAGAAAACAGACATTCATTTTACTTGAAATAAATAAGAAAAAAAATAGACATTCATTTTACTTGACATAAATATAGAGAAAACAGACATTCATTTTACTTGAAATAAATAAGAAAAAAATAGACATTCATTTTACTTGACATAAATATAGAGAAAATGGACATTCATTTTACTTGACATAAATAAGAAAAAAAATGACATTCATTTTACTTGATATTAATATAGAGAAAATAGACATTCATTTCACTTGACATAAATATAGAGAAAATAGACATATAAATAAGAAAAAAAAGACATTCATCTTACTTGACATAAATAAGAAAAAAAATTACATTCATTTTACTTGACATAAATATAGAGAAAACAGACATTCATTTTACTTGAAATAAATAAGAAAAATAATAGACATTCATTTTACTTGACATAAATATAGAGAAAACAGACATTCATTTTACTTGAAATAAATAAGAAAAAAATAGACATTCATTTTACTTGACATAAATATAGAGAAAATGGACATTCATTTTACTTGACATAAATAAGAAAAAAATGACATTCATTTTACTTGACATAAATAAGAAAAAAATAGACATTCATTTTACTTGACATAAATATAGAGAAAATAGACATATAAATAAGAAAAAAAAGACATTCATTTTATTTGACATAAATAAGAAAAAAATGACATTCATTTTACTTGACATAAATAAGAAAAAAATAGACATTCATTTTACTTGACATAAATATAGAGAAAATAGACATATAAATAAGAAAAAAAAGACATTCATCTTACTTGACATAAATAAGAAAAAAAATGACATTCATTTTACTTGACATAAATATAGAGAAAACAGACATTCATTTTACTTGAAATAAATAAGAAAAAAAATAGACATTCATTTTACTTGACATAAATAAAGAGAAAACAGACATTCATTTTACTTGAAATAAATAAGAAAAAAAAAGACATTCATCTTACTTGACATAAATAAGAAAAAAAATGACATTCATTTTACTTGACATAAATATAGAGAAAACAGACATTCATTTTACTTGAAATAAATAAGAAAAAAAATAGACATTCATTTTACTTGACATAAATAAAGAGAAAACAGACATTCATTTTACTTGAAATAAATAAGAAAAAAATAGACATTCATTTTACTTGACATAAATATAGAGAAAATGGACATTCATTTTACTTGACATAAATAAGAAAAAAATGACATTCATTTTACTTGACATAAATAAGAAAAAAATAGACATTCATTTTACTTGACATAAATATAGAGGAAATAGACATATAAATAAGAAAAAAAAGACATTCATCTTACTTGACATAAATAAGAAAAAAAATGACATTCATTTTACTTGACATAAATATAGAGAAAACAGACATTCATTTTACTTGAAATAAATAAGAAAAAAAATAGACATTCATTTTACTTGACATAAATATAGAGAAAACAGACATTCATTTTACTTGAAATAAATAAGAAAAAAATAGACATTCATTTTACTTGACATAAATATAGAGAAAATGGACATTCATTTTACTTGACATAAATAAGAAAAAAAATGACATTCATTTTACTTGACATAAATATAGAGAAAACAGACATTCATTTTACTTGAAATAAATAAGAAAAATATAGACATTCATTTTACTTGACATAAATATAGAGAAAATGGACATTCATTTTACTTGACATAAATAAGGAAAAAAAATACATTCATTTTACTTGATATTAATATAGAGAAAATAGACATTCATATTACTTGACCTAAATAGAGAAAAATAAACATTCCTTAAACTTGACTTTCCCTATATAAAAGGCAGCATGTTTTCCAGTCTCAGCCACCTGTTGGAAATAAGAGACACCCTTGGGCATTGATCTGACAAACTTGAGATATTAATATCTGAGCTTTGTCTGCATGGGTAGCACAGGGGAAATTTACTGATATAATACAGTGATATATTATTATTCAGCCAGTTGGAAAAGTAAGAAATCTAGCACTCCTGCAAGCAAATAATGGTAACTTTGAAAATTAATATTTTTGACCTTTTGTTAAAACTTTTATCTTAAAGGGCGTGGTCTGTACATCTGGATTTGAACGCAATCTACACTCTAATAAAAATGTTGCAGTCTCCATTTAATCCATACTGTCATCAAACCTCCTACATGTCAGTATAGATTTTTTATGGTTAAATGCTCATAACAAAGATATGTTGATGTCAATACAATATATGGAAGCTTGTGACTTTGTTTTGCTTGTTTTTTGACAGATCTGTGTAACAATTGTCTACACCTGCTATTAAACATAGCTTGCCTGCAGAATGGATCAAAATTTAATGTTTTTGCATTATTCTAAATCAGATTTCTCTGTTGTAAAAAAACTCTTTATTTAAAATACTTGATAGGTGGCTTTTTATAGTGGCCAGATGAAATATCGCAATGGTTGCAAAGATACATGTCAGATTTACTAATGGAGGCCAGTTTGTTTGATAATTCCTTTCGCTAGTTGACGGGTCATAAAGCGTTGACTGAAGCTCCTGCATGAATAAAAAATTAATTCTTCTTGAAATATTCTAAAATTGAATTTTCTAGTAGAAATATCAAGTATTTTAAATAAAGAGGCTTTTTGCACCAGAGAAGGCTCCTCCAAGATGGTGAGCATTTTAAAATGTTACTAGGGTATATAAAAAAAATTATACCCTAGTAACATTTTAAAATGCTCACCATCTTGGAGGAGCCTTCTCTGGTGTAAAAAGCCTCTATTTAAAATACTTGATAGGTGTCTTTTTATAGTGGTACTAATCAGGTTAAATATCAATATGGTTGCAAAGATGCTTAACGAAAATTTACTAATAGAGGCAAGTTAGTTTGTTTAATTGCTTTTACGAGGTGACGGGTCATAAAACGTTGGCTGTAACTCGGATCAGTGATAGTAGCTATATATAGCGATAATATCGGACTGTTTCTGTGAAATGTGTTCCCATTTGTTGATCATTTTAGTACCTATTCATGTATTTTGTTTTATTACATTTCTCGGGTAAACCAAGTGCTTGATTGATGATAGGTTTGTCATTATATTAAAATCTGCATTACTGTTAAAGGGACTCACGGCATTCTTTCAGTTTTATCAAGAATTAAATTAGCATCAGAATTAATTATTCCAGTATCCTTTTCACTTTGAAAACTGCTTGCATATAATTAAACACCGTTTTCAATTTTCTTCCTTATTCTACCATAATTTTAGATATGTTATTGATCAATATAATCAGCAGTTAGTAATATGCAAAAGTAATTATCTTCAAACTGTTCTTATAATTAAATATAAATGATTGCAAACATGCAACTTGTTAGAAAAACTAACGGGATGCTGTAAGTTTTATAAAAATCAAGATTGCTTTTAAAACTTGTATTGAGAATGGTTATTTGAACACTGTCTGTAATCTGTTCTCCGAGCCGGGTGTAACTCATACCATAAAGGCTTCAAGGGACAGTAGGTGATCTGGAGGTATTGAGGTGGTCCGTCTAAATGCAAACACTTCCAGCAAATTGTGTTTCAGTTCACAAGTGTGTAAATCCACTTAACTAGGCCTCTTGTTGCGTCCAATTTGATTATTGTTTATGTAACGGTTTGGTTAGCAAGTTTTTGTTGTATAAATCAATATTATTAATGTGTATGCTGCTTTAAGGCTGTAAGAAGTTCTAGTAGTGTGATCAAATTGAACAACAATAACTCGATGTCTTTCAGGCAGAACTTTTTCATAAACGATAATTAAATCAAAGATAACATGGAGTTATTATATAAAACTGATGCGCATAATGCTATCCATGTTATCTTTGTATTTGGATTGGGCCAAAAACTCATCCATTGTGCCTCCAGTATCTTGAACCCTGTTTAGGATTGATTTATTGAAAAATATAAAATGTAACATTTCAATGAATCTTTGCAGAAATATAAAACCTTGTAAATGCCTTATACAGTGCATTGGATAGTAAAGGATCACTATGGTTAAAATAGTAAATTTAAAACTAAAGGAATCTTTCAAGACAGTTTCTTACTAGATTCTGCTCTCTCAGCAATATTATAACCAGAATTATTATAAACTATTTCTCATACTTGTGTTAGTTAACTGTTGAAAATCTGCCAATTTGCCTGTTTACGGAATCAGTGTCCCTAAAAGTTTAAAACTACAAATCATGGATCTTTTGATGATCAGGCCTGAGCATTTTACACCAAAGATGTGTAAAATGTGTATTAAAAAAACATCTGTTCCATGTTTTATTTCGTTTTAACTGTATTTTTTTTCCATTTAATAAACTCACATCCTTCAGACAGTAACGGATCACTTTTCTTTATAGGTGCTACACTAAGTGGAGGTTGAATTTATTTAACCGTGTTTTGAAGGGAACAACGAATGTAGAACCCTGGCAGAACCTTAATCACTCGCTATCAGCACCAGCCTCGTTCTGGTAATGCACGTCGGCTTTTGTTTAGTCATTCTTGGTGCGGCTGTCTGAGATTCTACACTGTTAAGCATCTCTTGGTCAAGCTATCCACCATCCACCCCACCACCACCTTGTTTTTTGTTGTTGTTGTTTTTTATATTTGTTTTTATATTTGTTTCTCTACTTTGGAGCGAAGTGTCTGTGGCTCATCATATGGGCCGCTATATAACCAGGGTTATATACGCACCCCCAAACAAATCGTAGATCAGAACCAAGGCAATATCCTAGTGTGCAAACAGCATTTTATAAGATCTTTGCAATTCCAAGCACACTTGCCCAATTGGTTTTTATCTTCGCTTTGTGATTCGATCTATGCTGAACCTACGTATGACACCAGTACCCGTTCTACCATGACAGCTTACACACCATTGTGTTGTTCCTCAGTTCACTGCAACTGGCTAATACACTCAGTTCACTGCAACTGATTTTCTATCCTCAGTTCACTGTAACTGACTTAGTTCACTGTAACTACACGCCATCGTGGTGTTCCTCAGTTCACTGCAACTGATTCCTATCCTCAGTTCACTGTAACTGATTCCTATCCTCAGTTCACTGTAACTGACGCAGTTCACTGTAACTGCACTGGTCACTCCTATCCTCAGTTCACTGCAACTGACGCAGTTCACTGTAACTGCATTGGTCACTCCTATCCTCAGTTCACTGTAACTGTATTGGTCACTCCTAACCTCAGTTCACTGCAACTGACGCAGTTCACTGTAACTGCATTGGTCACTCCTATCCTCAGTTCACTGCAACTGACTCAGTTCACTGTAACTGCATTGGTCATGGTAGCCACAGCATAGATCGTACGACACAAAAATGAGCTCTTGGTATTTCGCCCCCTTACGCCAAATAATTAAATCGTATATATATTATATAACTTGGTATAAATATATATTTTAATATTTATGTTTGCTGATCAATCATGCGCTGTAATAAACAGTCAAACATACTACAGTACCTTTCTTTTATCCCTATTAGGGTTGATCCCTTTAAAGTGGGTAATTACTGAAGGAAAAATGTGTCGAATCTTTGCGCTATTGTGGCTTAAATGATCATTCTACAAATATGAAAGTTTCATTAAAAAACAAATGCATACAAGTTGAATAAATGAATAGTAAACATAAACTGATCTGCTACTACCGATGATTCACTTCTACCACAAGCACTGTATAATGAAGTAATTTTAAGGTTTATATCAGAATACATTTTTGTAGCATATGTTTTTGAGTATTTTTCAGGAACGAGGGTCAAATATTTAAAAAAATATATATATAATAATCTGGCATTATAGTGAATATTCTTTAGGAAATCCTTCAGGGTTTCATCATTGTTCTCCCTGCAAACAATTGGCTTAAAGGGACGCATGGCATTCTTGGAAGTTTTTATCAGGTATTACAATTAGTGTCTCAATTTATTAATCCAGTATCGTTTTGGCTTTAAGCCTGTTTGCTCATAATTAAATAAAATTATGAGTTTTACGAATGCCCTTGCGAATGCTTGCTAACGCCTTACGAATGAAACGACTACACAACGCATGCTTGGCTAATTGCATATACCCATTGCCAATGTTTCTCTTTGTCACTTATTCGCCAGCCTCCGCCGAGTCAACTTCTTCTTCAGAAAGTCAAGACGAATGCTAGCAAATCCCTACAAATGTCTTACGATCACTACAAATGCCTTGCCATCAATAAGAATGGCTTGCGATTGCTTACGAAAATGTTGCAAAAGCAATGAGAACATGCTTTCCTGGCGAATTTTAGGAGCATGTTCCTAATATTACGAACACCTACGAATGTCTGGTGATCACCTTGTGATTATTGCGAATTGGTGGCGAATTGCATTCGTAAGCCCATTCGGCACCATATTCGCCACTGTGTGAGAGCAGCATTAGTGATTGAACAAATGGAAGGTATGAATTTTTATTTTTTTTAAAAAACTTTTTGGATTAGATTTTAAGCAGTTATTTTAGTCCCCGTGTGGTTGTCGGGGTAGTCTCACAAATGCACCGTCACATGCAGAAGGGCAGCACAGCAACCCCCCCACCACGCATGCAAACGTGGAAACTAGGTCTTTATCATGACACCACGCATGCAAACGTCAAAACATGGCTCCATCGTAAATGGAGTGTGTACTATAGAATTTGAAGCAACTCTGCAGTTCTGCAGGTAAGAAGGTTCTAGGCCCATTCTTCATAGATTATCTTGATGTAAATGGAGGATGAGCCTGCCATGTTCATTCCTGTTGTGCGAAAAAAATGTGTTGGTGCGCCTTAAAACCCAATTCAATTCAATTCAATTATTTATTTGTTTTAAAATAAATTTCAATCACAAAGCATGAAAAGCGAAAATTCCTGCAGTTGAAATTGTAGTTGTTGGTTTGGCTAACCTATAAAAATGCATTATCTTAGGATCAGGTGGCTGCATTCCTATTTTAATGTTATTCAGAAATACCAGTATGGTGTATCATCTGTCAGCTGATTTACTAGTCATGCTCACCTGGTGTATTGTTGTTGAGTTTGTAGTCGTATGCAACAACAATGGTGGTGTTGATAGAATTAATTGAATCGAGGCATAGATAGTTTTTTTTGGCAGGTTCTAGCTGATAAATTCTCCATTTAATATCACTCGTCCTTTAGGCATTTTAATCAGCATCTTTAACCTTGATATTTGATTAATGTAGAAACAACTGAAAAAAATAACATTTTAAACATTTAAATACAGCTTTAAATGCCCTTTCTGTCTTCTGTTGTTTAAAGAATGATAGGGGAAAAGTTTTTGTGCAGGATTCAACATTTTCACAATAATGAATTCAATTTCAATTGTTGAATAATTCAAATAATACATTTGAATTTCTATTGAAAGTGTGTTTATATTGCTTTTTCTTATGCAGGCTGGTTACAGGGCATGTGGTACCAACTAGGGTCTTCATGTAAGAAAATTGGCTCTTGTTGGGGCCCCATGACCTGTTACCAGTTGGTATCGACCGAGTGAATGTCCTATAACAGTTAACTGTTTACCGCAATGTATTTCCATTCTTCGTCTTATTCCCAATTTTTATTCTCTGTTCAAAATTTGTTGTCAAATATGGAAAACTTGTCTTTAATGTATATGAAATGATGATGGTCATGTGAAGCAGTGCAAGACTGAAAGGTATTGAGATTGTACTATAATATCACACATGTAATGGATGGTTTGTCTGGTTATGTACTCAAATAATCTTTGTTTATATTAAAGGGACACATGGCAATCTTGATTTTTTAAAACTCGCCGTGTTTCATTAGTTTTTCACAAAACTTGCAATTGTTCAATCATTAATTAAAAGGATAGTACTAAGCTAACTGTTTTTGTATATTACTAACTGGTGATTATATTCCACCAATAATGTATTTAAACCTATGGTAGAATTAGAAGAAATGAAAAAAACAAATTTAAGTATATGCAAGCAGGTTTAAAGTGTATTAATAAATCAAGATGCTAATTTTAATGCTTAATAAAAACTTCCTGATTGCCATGTGTCCTTATAAAAACTTTATTAAAAATTGTTGATTTTTTTTCCATCATGTTAACAATTGTTAACAATTGTAAATATTCTGAATAAAATCAGAATATGTTATTGAATTTCATAGGTTAATGTTAATGTAGATGTGAGATATATAGATGTGAGAATCGTGGCTCTTGTGGTAGTATGTATGTACCTATCTATGGTAGGGACACACCATAAGAGCTATGATTCTCACAGCTAAGGTTAATTGGGTGTTTGTAAATGAAGGTAAGGTGTTTGTTATTTGCAAAATAGTCTGCTCTTAACTCTGCAGTTCAGGGTGAGAAGGTTCTAGGCCCATTTTCCATATTTTATCTCGATGTACATGGAAGATGAGCCTGGCATGTTCATGCCTGTTAGGCGCCATATAACCTTTTCATGTGTTGGTGCGCCTTAAAACCCCAATTCAATTCAATTATCTTTGTAAAAATGTAATGAACACGAAAAAGCATAGATATATGGCCCAAAACTACAAACTGTTCACACAGTTCAATTTTTGTACCCAGGTATGACTGGTTACATTGGCTACAAAAGTATTGGACGTTTCAGTATCTGGGTAACAAATAACATACCTATGGAAACATTTGTGTTTTTAGGACATATCTATATATGGCCAAAAACTACAAACATGTTCACAAAGTTTCTTTTTTTGTACACAGGTGCAACTGGTTACATTGGCTATTTGTAAAACCATATATGACATGCTGTATCCAATTATTAAACTGATGTCCCGGTAACAAATAGCATACCCTATGGAAACATTTGTGTTTTTCGGACATAACTATGACTGAATTCTTTTAATGGTTAACAGTTTTGTATGCAAATTTTATAAGTTGCAATGCCATGAAACTTCACAAGACATGTTTTTTCCACAAAAAGATAACTTGATTTAAGGTCCCGTATTATTACAAGATGTATAATGTCCCTTCATATCATCGCCTAATGATTAATTTTTAGCTCGACTATTCGAAGAATAAGAGAGCTTATGTAATCACCCCGGGGTCGGCGTCCCACATCAAGGTTTGCGTGTAAGCTGTGTTTACAAGTCTATATCTCTTAAATTTCTTATCCTAGCAGAACCAAATTTGGCCATGGGCTTCCTTATAGCATTATCTTAAGGGCTGCATAAGCAATTTCGGTTCCTGTAACCCCTGGGCTCCCATGGAACCCAAATTCTGATAGCCCTTAAAATGTGTCTGTTTCACATCAAATTGTGCATGTAAGCTGTGTTTACAGGTCTATATCTCTTACATTTCTTGTCCTAGCTGAACTAAATTTTGGAATTGGCTTCCTTATAGTATGTTGTAAATGGTTGGATAAGTAATTTTGTCTTCTGCAAATTCTGGGCTCCCAAGGAACCCAAATTGTGATGGCCCATAAAATGTGCAATAAAGGCAGATCTAGGTTTGCATGTAAGCATGTATATATCTATAATTTCTTATAGCATTATGCATCTTATTCATACTTCACCCATATTGGGGCATGGGCTCCCTCCTCCCCCACACACCCACCCCACTCCCGCCTCCTCCACACTTTTTTTTTTTTTTACATAGTTCTGTGTTGTTTTAGTCAATTCTTACACATATATGTTGCCCCCTCACCTCTCACCCCCGCACCCCCCCCCCCCCCCCCCCCCCACCACCACCCACCCCCCACTTGAAACTTTTTTTTTTTTTTACATATTTCTGTTTTGTTTTAGTCAATTCTTACACATATCTTATAGCATTATGCATCTTATTCATACTTCACCCATATTGGGGCATGGGCTCCCTCCTCCCCCACACACCACCCCCCCCCCCCCCCCCCCCCGCCACTTGAAACTTTTTTTCTTTCTTTTTTACATATTTCTGTGTTGTTTTAGTCAATTCTTACACATATGTTGCCCCCTCCCCATCCCCGCCTCTCACCCCCCTCCCCCCACCACCACCCACCCCCCACTTGAAACTTTTTTTTTTTTTTACATATTTCTGTTTTGTTTTAGTCAATTCTTACACATATATGGTGCCCTCTCGCCTCTCACCCCTCGTCCCTCACCCCACATGCCCCCAACCCCCACCCCCCACTTGAATTTTTTTCTTTTTTACGTATTTCTGTGTTGTTTTAGTTAATTCTTACACATATGTTGCCCCCTCCCCACCCCCAACCCCGCCTCTCACCCTCCCCATCCCCCCACCCCCCCAATTGAAACTTTGTTGTTTTTTTACATATTTCTGTTTTGTTTTAGTCAATTCTTACTCATATATGGTGCCCTCTCGCCTCTCACCCCTCACCCCACATGCCCCCCCCCCCCCCCCCCCACTTGATTTTTTTTCTTTTTTACATATTTCTGTGTTGTTTTGGTCAATTCTTACACAAACCTATGTTGCCCCACCCTGACACACCGCCTCCACCCCACCCACCCACACTCGAAACTGGAATATTTTTATTTAATGTTGTTGTTTTTTTATTTTTGTTTTTTTTACATATTTCTGTGTTGTTTTGGTCAATTCTTACACAAACCTATGTTGCCCCACCCTGACACTCCGCCTCCACCCCACCCCCCACACACTCGAAACTGGAATATTTTTATTTAATGTTTATTTTTTTTTACATATATCTGTGTTGTTTTGGTAATTTCTTACACATAGTTTCTTACACATATATGTTACACAAACCTATGTTGCCCCACCCTGACACTCCGCCTCCACCCCACCCCCCTAACACTCGAAACTGGAATATTTTTATTTAATGTTTATTTTTTTTTACATATATCTGTGTTGTTTTGGTAATTTCTTACACATAGCTTCTTACACATATATGTTCGCCCCCCCCCCCCCCCCCCCTCGAAACTCGATTTTTTATTTTATTTTATTTTTTATTTCAATTCTTACACATAGCTATCTTGCGCCCTCCCGCTTTTATTTTTTATTTTATTTTACCATATTTCTGTGTTGTTTTGGTCAATTCTTACATAGCTTCTTACACATACACTTAACGAAACTTCTAACGCTACCTTTAGTTATTTTAGGATTTCTTAAAGTCTGCTTTTTTGATTTTCTTGAAATTTGGCAGAGTAACGCTCCTATTTACGATACATATTTCCGCAAAATTTGAAGAAAGAAAAAAGATCTGTTTTTGAGATACAGCCCATCAAGTGAGATAACCTCAAATTCAAAAGTCGCAAAATGCGGAAATTTTGCCAATCGCGCAATTGTATCATGTTGATGTTCATGGCGTTGATGCTACTACATGTATATAGCGTTTATCCTTAATTTAATTCACCTCTGTATTACACCTGTATTAGAAGAATTGAAAACTATTTAAAATAATGATTTGCGTGCAATGTACAGTGTCATCACGCATCTTGAATCACGGATTAGTCGTCGGATTATTTGCTTGTGAAAACAGCGCGATGGTTCAAAATCAAAGCATGCTGCACGTGGAACTTGAGCTTCCGAGTTTTAAAACGGCTTAAGAAATGGTTGTTTTTTAATTCCCTAATAGTAGGAGATTAGCAAGTCAACCATACGTACAAGAAAAAATGGTTAGACTATCTATTGAGCAAAGGGCACGCGTTGTTGGTTTGATAGAGGGAGGTGCGACTTATAGGCAGGTCAGTAAAACATCTCTTTTATTCCTTGATAAGATATTTATTTATTTGTCCACAAACCATTTTACGA
Organism: Cyrtodaria siliqua; assembly: GCA_037043455.1. Taxonomy (NCBI): domain Eukaryota; kingdom Metazoa; phylum Mollusca; class Bivalvia; order Adapedonta; family Hiatellidae; genus Cyrtodaria; species Cyrtodaria siliqua. Next base: position 73,880 of record JAWPHD010002910.1, on the reverse strand, counting down.
CGAAACTTGTTTCGTGAATTCTATCCCTGGTCATTTGATTTCAGGTTGCCGCAATAATGAATGTCCACAGAATCAGTGTCATACGCTTGATGATCAAGTATCGTCAAACAGGATCAGTCCGAGACCGACTCAGGCAGCCACGTGGTCGCGTCACAACCAGACAACAAGATAACAATATCGTTAATCAGCACCTACGTAACAGGAATCGACGAGCTACGGATACGTCAAGGGCGACCATAGGATCACACGGCCGACCTATCAGTGCTGCGACTGTGCGCCACAGATTACGTCAACATGGACTACGATGCCGAAGACCCTTCTACGGAATTGTGCTTACAGCTCGCCACAGACGCAATAGACTTCAATGGGCGCGTCGGCACGTGCGGTTTACGAGAGCCGACTGGGCATCAATCCTGTTCACGGATGAATCAAGGTTTAATTTATTCGACAAAGACGGCCGTCATCGTGTGTACAGAAGACGGAATGAACGTTTTAGGGACAACTGTGTCATTGAGAGGAACAGATTTGGTGGCGGTTCAGTAATGATTTGGGGTGGCATTTCCATGAATACCAAAACCGCGGGTGTAATGATAAATGGTAACTTAAACGCAGCACGATATCAAAATGAAATCCTGATCCCTGTGTGTATTCCACATCTACTGACTAACCGTCGAATGCGTTTGATGCAGGATGGAGCGCCATGCCATACAGCGCGAGCCACGCAAGCAACTCTTCGTGCACATAGAATTAACGTGCTGCCTTGGCCATCTTGTTCCCCGGACCTCAATCCGATTGAACACATTTGGGATGTTATTGGTAGGGCTGTGCGGGCCAGGAGGCCTCTCAATCTGAGACAACTAGGGCAGTTTGTACTAGAAGAGTGGAATCGTGTGCCACAGCGCGTCTGTAGCGATTATGTTTTGTCCATGCGTAGCCGCTGCAGAGCTGTGATTGCTTCTAATGGTGGTCACACCAGGTATTAGGACTTTGTTATATTAGGACGTTGCCTACAGAACAGACTGGTGCTAGACTGATGGAGACTGTTAAGTTAACAAAACATAAAATGTGATTCAAATTGTGTTTTTATTGTTTTAAGTGAAATGAAATATCAAAAACTTTATCCATTTTCTTATGCTATTTGTTTTCAATAATCCAGTGTTGATCTAAACACGTCATTGGTGTCGCAATTAAGTTTGAACAGTTTACATAGTAAATGTATTATTTTGTCTTATTAGATTGATGATATTGTTATACATGTTGTTGTAATTCTGAATCCAAGTAAAAGTACAGAGGTGAAGTAAAACATTTCAATATTTAATTACGACTCAAAACGGCATTGCGCCGATACAAATGTGCGATTGGTACATTTTCCGATATTTGCGACTTTCGGTATAGGGGGTTATCTCACTTGATAGGTTGTATTTCAAAAACACTTTAATGATTTGTTCTCAAATTTTGATGACATATTTTAGACATATTTGCACATTACTGTAGAAAAATTCAGGAATATCCACTGTGAATATTTTGAGAAAATAAACATTAACTAAAGGTAGCGTTAGAAGTTTCGTTAAGTGTATATTTTGCTCTCCCCCTTTCTGTGTTGTTTTGGTCAATTCTTACATAGCTTCTTACACATATATTTTGCTCTCCCCCATCCCCACTTAAAACTCGATTATTTTTTTACATATTTCTGTGTTGTTTTTGTCAATTCTTACACCCCAATCGAAATATTTTTATTTTGTTTTGCCATACTTTTGTGTTGTTTTGGTGAATTCTTACATAGCTTCTTACACATATATACAGCCCTCAGCACCACCACTCACCCCCACCATCCACCCCAGCCTCTCCGCCACCCCCACCCCGCACCCCACTCAAAAGTCGATTTTTTTTTTTTTTTTTTTTTTTTTTACATGTTTCTGTGTAGTTTTGGTCAATTCTTACACATAGTTATGTTGTGCCCCAACCCCATCCCACATTGTTGTAGCCTTGTTTTCTGATGGTATATACTAGCTATAAATTTATAATTCTCTGAAAAATCGAATAGTCAAGCTGCGCTGTTCTCTAGTATTGTATACTGTCAGTTTTGTAAAAATATTACGAATAGTGGAGCATTCTGTCCCTGACAACTTGTTTTCCAAAATAAGGAACACACCTCTAGATAGCCCTGAGTCCCTTATATGAAAAACATAGGTTGGGCATGATATATGATCATACGAAAAAATGGGCGTAAAATGTCCGAAAGGGAATACTATTAGAAACATTCAAGACGAAAATGTCACAGTAGTAAAATGTGGTGTGTAGTAAAGATTTGCAAAGGTCAACTAGTTTGAAATAAATTTAACTGCCTTATATAGTTTTAGTGTTTTATATGAGACTAGAGAGATAGAGAGACTGTGTTGATAGAATCAATCCCCCATTCCAGTTGAATTGTAAAGTAAGACATGCAATTTTATAGGTTTGCATTAAAGTTATACATAACACTAGTCTTAACTGTATAAAGCAATTATACACTTAATTCACAGACATATTAATAAATTTGTTAAGGTCTGTGCTTAATTGTATAAAATAGGTATCTATATTTTATATTAAGCTAGAGTGATAATTACATTCTATTATGTCTCTGATTAAACTATGAACATTTTATTTTTTGCTGTGCTCGGTGTTAAATAACCTTATCTTGTATAAAGTTTAATGATTTGTAATATATTATTGTTTTTATTGGTCACGCATGTATATTATATGCTCCTGTAATTGTTAATACTTCCAGTGTACCAATATTTGAAATACATGAAATCTTCTAATTGGATATTACGTTTTATATACGCGCTCCCTTGGGTTTTAAAACAAGAGGTGCAAGTCAGTGTACTATGCTTGAAATACATGAAATATTCTTATTGGCTGTTACATTTTATGTATTATCTCCCGTGGGTATAAAGTAAGAGGTCCAAGTACCATGCTTGAAATACATGAAATCTTCTAATTGGCTGTTACGTTTTATATACGCGCTCCCTTGGGTTTTAAAACGAGGTGCAAGTCGTTGTACTCTGTTTGAAATACATGAAATCTTCTTATTGGCTGTTACGTTTTATGTATTATCTCCCGTTGGTAGAGGTGCAAGTCATTGTACTATGCTTGAAATACATGAAATATTCTTGTTGGCTGTTATGTTTTATGTATTATCTCCAGTGGGTATAAAGCAAGAGGTCCCAGTACCATGCTTGAAATACATGAAATCTTCTAATTGGCTGTTACGTTTTATGTATTATCTCCCATTGGTATAAAGCAAGAGGTCCAAGTACCATGCTTGAAATACATGAAATCTTCTAATTGGCTGTTACGTTTTATGTATTATCTCCCATTGGTATAAAGCAAGAGGTCCAAGTACCATGCTTGAAATACATGAAATCTTCTAATTGGCTGTTACGTTTTATATACGAGCTCCCTTGGGTTTTAAAACATGTGGTTTAAGTCCGTGTACTATGCTTAAAATACATGAAATTTTATAATTGTTGAGTTTTATATATTATCTCCCGTGGGTATAAAGCAAGAGGTCCAAGTACTATGCTTAAAATTATTAATACATGAAATTTTCTAATTGGCTGTTACGTTTTGTATACACGCTCCCTTGGGGTTTTAAACAAGAGGTGCAAGTCAGTGTACTATGCTTGAAATAATTGTTTCAGGTGCTATCTCGCTCGCATCAAAAGAGCAGTGGCAGAAAAACAATAAACGTGGCTCCAGCGTTAATGGAGTTTCTACGATAGAATTTGCAGCAACTCTCCAGTTCAGGGTGAGAAGGTTCTATGCCCATTTTCCATATTTTATCTCGATGTACATGGAAGATGAGCCTGGCATGTTCATGCCTGTTAGGCGCCATATAACCTTTTCATATGTTGGTGCGCCTTAAAACCCCAATTCTAATTGGCTGTTACGTTTTATGTATTATCTCCCTGGGTTTAAAGTAAGAGGTCCAAGTACCATGCTTGAAATACATGAAATCTGCAAATTGGCTGTTGCGTTTTATATACGCGCTCCCTTGGGTTTTAAAACAAGAGTTGCAAGTCAGTGTACTATGCTTGAAATACATGAAATCTTCAAATTGGCTGTTACGTTGTATGTATTATCTCCCGTGGGTATAAAGGAAGAGGTCCAAGTCGGTGTACTATGCTTAAAATACATGAAATCTTCAAATTGGCTGTTACGTTGTATTATTATCTCCTGTGGGTATAAAGCAAGAGTTCCAAGTCCGTGTACTATGCTTGAAATACATGAAATCTTCTAATTGGCTGTTACATTTTATGTATTATCTTCCGTGGGTATAAAGCAAGAGGTCCAAGTACCATGCTTGAAATACATGAAATCTTCTAATTGGCTGTTACGTTTTATATACGCGCTCCTTTGGGTTTTAAAACAAGAGGTGCAAGTCGGTGTACTATAATTGAAATAGTGAAATCTTCTAATTGGCTGTTACGTTTTATGTATTAACTCCCGTGGGTATAAAGCAACAGATCCAAGTCGGTGTACTATGCTTGAAAAACATGAAATCTTCTAATTGGCTGTTTGATGTATTGTCTCCCGTGGCCATAAAGCAAGAGGTCCAAATCGGTGTACCATGCTTGAAATAGATGAAATCTTCTAATTGGCTGTTACGTTTTATGTATTATCTCCCGTGGGTATAAAGCAAGAGATCCAAGTCAGTGTACTATGCTTAAAATACATGAAATCTTCTAATTGGCTGTTTGATGTATTATCTCCCGTGGCCATAAAGCAAGAGGTCCAAATCGGTGTACCATGCTTGAAATAGATGAAATCTTCTAATTGGCTGTTAAGTTTTACTTATTATCTCCCGTGGGTATCAAGCAAGAGATCCAAGTCAGTGTACTTTGCTTGAAATACATGAAATCTTCTAATTGGCTGTTACGTTTTACTTATTATCTCCCGTGGGTATAAAGCAAGAGGTCCAGGCCTGCCAAAGCTTTTTAAAACAAAATCCTGAGAATTTTATAATTTAAGATTTAGAACTCGCGAAGAACATTTTAAATGGAAATTTGGAGCACGCAACTTGATTTTCGCACTATTTTTAAAGCGCAAATTTAAATTATTTATGCAATTAATACAAATTGATTCATTGCTTGATAGTTATAGAAAATAATAAATTAGCATATAGTAATTCGATATTAGCCTCGTCCGTCGGATGGGGACGTAAACCGGGCGGTCCCGTGTATCGGTCTATCCTCCGAGCACGTTAAAGAACCATAGGAATCTATTCGATAATAAGAGTAGGGCAGGTTCCCGGATTCCTATGTATCCTTCCCCTCTCTCTGGGGCGGCTCTAAATAACCTATACTGTGTTGATGAGCCGTTAAACAACATTCAATTCATTTCGATTAGAAAGACTTGGTTTAGTTTCTACCACAACTATTTTTTTATGAAAGTGCACTTACTTTTCTACACAGAGTCAACTCGTATAACATTATAATCATTGTACACAGCAGCAGCTGTTGTAAGGAGTTGCTAGTTCCTGACAATTACTATTTCAGTTAGGCTGACCAATTAAAGAAATCACAGATATTGCTGCATTACGCATGTCGTTATGCCACTGAAGGGACTATTTTTGTCCTTAGGTATTAATTGTATATTCAGTCAGTTCGACACTTGTATATATTCCTCTGACAAGGGAGCGTAACATGATCAATTCGGGAAATAGCTGATAAAACTGAAAGTATAGCTGTTAAAGACACATTTCCCAACTGAATATAGTCGTTGAAAAATCATGGATAGCATGCTTTTTAACTGCTTACTTCTCGCTGACTGATTACCACAGAGACATTATATTGAGGCCCCATCACATTTTTTTTCATTACCTTAGTTTTTGATATAAAATATATTGTAACTAAAAACACTAGTTTATTATGGGGGAGCATATAGTCGCCGCTTTTTCCGTCCGTCCGTGTGTGCGTCCGTGCATCACTTTTTGTCCGAAGCATAACTCAAAAAGTATGCTTGATTAAAGTTTGTGTGAATGATTAGGACAATGAGACGGAGTGCAGTTCATAGGAACCATAACTAGTGTTGTTCCGATTAATCGATTTGATCGATCATCGATCAGTTATGCCTTTGATCTGATTAATCGATTACAATTTTTCATGATCGACTGCACTCGCTTGTTGGAAATTATGGCTAAAATGTATAAGAAAATAAAATGAGTTATAATTTTGCAACAAGTAATCACATATTTATAGTAGGTATCACATTCACAACTTGTTTTTTTGAAGTATATGTTGGTCAATTTCATTCAGTTACTTTATTACCAGAACATACTTGAAATGTGATTTTTTTCTGCATTTATAATATAGTCTGAAAAAGGCTTACACTTTTATAGCAGCCATGTTTAATCGATTAATGATCGATCATCGGTCGGTTAAATATTCTGATGATCGATCATGAATTTTCAGCCGATTCCTAACACTTACCATAACTCTAGCTTCACTACTTTTTTAATTATCTCCCTTTTTTGAAAAATCTTATCCGGAGCATAATAGCGTTCCGTACGGATTCATTTTGAATAAGGAAGCACTCGCACTAAACATTACTTTTTTCTGTGTAAGTTTCGGGATGCATCCATCGGTTCTACCGATTCTCTTGTTGTTATTATTAATATCAGAAAACAAACAACAACACACGAACTAGAAGTGATAATTTTACTGCACCATATATTAATATTAGTTCCACCTATGGCCCATATGAAGTTGTCCATACGACGGACGACGGACAGACAACGGACGAAGAGTGATTCCAAACATTACATCGAGCCTTCGGTTCAGGTGATCAAAAACACTGACAGATGACAACGATTTTTGAATTTTGAAGTCCCGATGAGTTTCTTGCATTTGAGATTTACTAAAACATGGCAGAGAAGTAACTGATAATAGAGTATATTGTGCTAAAATTACAAAAAACTATTAATTGTTAACAAAGGTCTTTTAAGAAAATCCATCTATACATAGTTGTTTTAACATATATACAAGTGCACATAAAATGCAAAACGGTTATCATTTTTACTACATTATTATACACTCTTTATGGGATGGGCCTCATCCTTTGACAAAAAACTAATAATCTCAATTTCCTTGTGCAAATGTATTTCTAACAGCGATTTACATGGCTATCTTGAGGTCTTTTCAAGTATTAAAATTAGCCTTTAATTTTATTAGCAACGTTCAAGACGAAAATGTCGTAACTCTTAGTTTTGGGGTTTGGTCTGGCTGGTTAGGAAAGCCATTTATAGTGTGTCTATAGAGTTTGGACTCTCAAAATATGTATTGAATTCGGTTTTAAGGCGCACCAACACATGAATGGTTACATGGCGCCTAACGGGAATGAACGTGCCAGGCTCATCCTCCATTTGCATCAAGATAAAATATGAAGAATGGGTCTAGAACCTTCTCACCTGCAGAACTGCAGAGTTGCTGCAAATTCTATAGTGGACACTCCATTCACTTTTCCACGTTTTCATACGCGGTGTCATGATAGACCTTGAATGAGCATGATACACAATGACACAATGAATATGAATGCGGGTTGCGGGGTGTGTGTGGGGGTGATCCTACAACTCTGCATGTGACACTGTGTTTGTGAGATTGCAGTGGTTGTATTCTACCCCGGCAACCATAGTGGGGCCAACAATTATATATGTAAGTTAGGAATAAACATATATAGTGAATAAAACAACATTTATAATACATAAATCAATCATATTTACAACTATTTAAAATATATTTTGAACATATTTCCACGAAAAGCTAAGTTTCTTTATTTTATTCTCTTTATTTCTTCTTTTACAGAGATTAGTTAAATAATATATGTGCAAGAGTGCAGTGAAGCATACATAGTAGATTAATAACAAAACTATATGCTTAAATGGATAACATATCAACAATAGAAACTAGTAATTACAAATGTACAATGCATTAATTAGAAAGCACGTATCTTTCTGGTATTTTATATAATACTATATAACTCGCATACATATATAACTCGCAATCGAGACAGTTTATGGAATGGTTTTGTGATGTATGTCCTATTTTAATCGCCGAGAGGATTCATAAGACAGTTGTGAAGTGTTTTTGTCGGGGCACAAATAATGCTATTTTGAAAAAGGACAGTAATATTGATAACGCGATTCTTCACAACATTCATCTGGGGAAAATCTTGACAGGTAGCGTTTAATGAAGATATAGCGGTATGACGGGGCAATACACGGGTTTCCTCATAGAAACAAAAAAAAAAAGAAACAAAATGGAGATAAGAATAAAAAAAACGACCTCGGTGTGGTAAGCAGACGGATGCCTCATACGACAATGCTATATATAATTACATTAATAGATGTATCTTATGTGGCATTTTTGGAGTTATGTGATACATAGAAAGTTACATTCGTGCCTAATTAAGTTTGGATGACATTTATATCATGCTTGCACGGACTCGCATCTTATAAATGTATCCAACAGTTAAACTCGTTTAAAAGTTTGATATTAAAATATTAAAAGATATTGTAATACAGTAGTCAATATACAGGAAATGAAAAACGAGGTTTTACGTCTACTCTCTCTCTCCCTCTCTCTCTCTCTCTCTCTCTCTCTCTCTCTTTTACTTACTTCTCTTGTTCATTGACTGATTACCGAGTTACATATTCAGACCTTCTTACAGTTTGTATTTCTCTGATGGCATTGCTTATCATAATTCTTGATAACACCTTCAAGATGTTCGTGTGTCCCTTTAATGGTGCATATCCAGTAGTACCTAAGATATAGCTTAAAGGAACACACGGCACTTTTGAATTGTATCAGTCATTGAAATTAGCGTCTGGATTTATTTATCGAGTATCCGTTTGACTTTAAATCTCCTTGCATATACTTAAATAACAATGAGTTTTAATTTTTTCGTCTTATTCAAACATAGGTTTAAACACATTATTGGTGCAATATATTCAACAGTTAATACTATGCAAAACCAATGTGCTTAATACGATTCTTATATTAATGACTGACCAAATGCAAGTTATGTAGAAAAACTAACGGGACGCAGTGAGTTTATAAAAAAACAAGATTGTCGTGTGTCCCTTTATTAATACTTTGTACTTTTCTGAAAACGAAAACAAGTAAACATTTTGAAATAGCAAACGAGTGGTTGAATATCGAATTTTATATCAACAAAGTAACGATACATTAATACTTATTGATAAATATGGGTGGTTAGATGGACACATCTGGACAGGCAAGATACAATGCATACATACAATGCGTATGCATACATTGTTTTAATATAGCAAGGAATTGATCACTAATTAATTGGTTCATTTGCTGACTGGGTTGGATAACATAATTGATTCGCTGTTTGTATGCAAGTAGATATGGGTTAATGTAGGATTTAAAACGGTACGATATATAGAGAATAATAAATGGGTATTTTCATAACACACCTTATATCATGCCTGAGACACCATATCAGCCCGAGAGCTTTTTTTATGAAAATACACATTTTTTATTCTATTTATCTTTTACTTCTGCTTTGTCGACTTCAGCTCACTCACTACGCTGTTTTCCAGTTTTTATTAATAGATCTAGTTCATTCTGGTGTGCTCATATCTGTCGCATAAGTGGTACACAACATTATTTTTTTCCCGAAACCTTATTGAAAATGAATTCCACTGAATTTGACATTTTCTAATCAAGAAAATAAATTGTCATACGTGGTTATTTCATCCACGGATAATGATTCTATAGCCAATAATCCGCCGCGAAAACAGGATGGAAGTAACTAATGTAACGCAGACGACAAAATATATGTGTGACAAATCGTATACAATCGTAACTGATCGATTATTTCCGTATCACGCCGGTAAAAGGATCGAGATGAACATTGGGTTATTTCCGTGATATGACATTTTGTTCACACTTTATTTCACGCGTGTGATAAAGCTTTATTGCCCGGAAACGAAATCCTGATTGATATGACTAGCTAGGTCTATGTCGTATTTTATCATATACTTCCCTACAAATATGTTGTTTTTGAATAGGTCTGTGTCGTATTTTATCATATACTTCCCTACAAATATGTTGTTTTTGAATATACGATACGACATAGACCTAGCTAGTCATGTCACGGAAATAACCTATGGTTTGTCGTCTGCGTTTCATTAGTTACTTCCGTCATGTTTTTCGAGGCAGATTATTGGCTATAGAATCATTATCCGTGAATGAAATACCCGGTAACCACTTATGACAATTCACCTTGATTAGAAAAATTATAATTCTATGGAATTCATATTCAGTAAGGTTTCGGACAAAAATAAATGTGTACCACTTACATGAGCACATCAAAATGGACTGGATCTATTGGTAAAAACTTTTTTTTCTCCCTGGAAAACATCGTAGTGAGTGAGCTGAAGTTGAAATTTCGACAAAGCTGAAGTATATGATAAATAGAATAAAAAATGTGTATTTTCATATCTCACCCTATATCAGGTCCTCGACCATGCTGATATAAGGTTTCTAGCTAATTCTGTCTCGTTGTACGCATCATTGGTCTAATCACCACGGGGTTGACATTATTAAGCTTAATATTGAGTTGATAGATGTCGCGCAAACATGAAATTTAAGTTTGTTAAACCTGGTAAATAATTGTAGTTAATTGTGTTTTAAATTGCAGATATTGGATCCATGAATAATTTAAGCATAAATACATGTTGTCAATTTTGTTTAACAATGGGACCTTATGGGAAATTAACTGTGGCGTGAGACATTATTGGATGGCAATGTGTGCCCGTCGTCCGCCCGTCTTCGGTCACCAGATAGTTGATACCAAGGAAAGCTCGGATAAACTAGCTAGATCTGATCAAAGTTATGGCCCTTGATTTAGTTAAATATGCTTTACACTAGACGACAAGTATTAGTACCAAGTTACCTTTTATGTCATTTAGTTTAAATGGAATGTATACTTTTGACTAAAAATTGAATGAAAACTCATCAATATATGTTTAAGAGATTCATCAAATAAAATTGAAACTAAATACTCAAGTTGATAATCGGATTACATTCAGTCATCGTTTAGAAGAACGTGTTCAAACTTTGAGCAAATTATTGAGAAATAAATGGTTTAAAGCATTTAAAATCCGGTTACTTAATTAAGTGCCGTCTAATGTAGTTTGTCACGTTAAGACGATGTGGCCTTCATTTTTCAACTGAACTTACCGTCCAGTTGCACATTTGATAATGGAATTTGTATAATGTATATACATTTATAGTGTAGATATAATGAGATTATTGATTTGAAATATATGTGTTTTAAGTGTCTCATAGGTCGTTATTACGGCCGGGTATAAAAGTTTGTTTGTGTAATATTTGAATATGTTTGTAACTTTTATATGTGACACTATAATTCATTTCAATTCAATTCAATTTTTATTAAAGCATAAACATTTTACAATGTCCATCGCCATCAGCACTGAGGCGGTAATACATACAAGACATACTAAATACAAATACACACATATATTAAAACATGTTCTGGAGAAGAGCATATTTAGGTATGAGTAAACAAATTTAAGGATAAACACGCATATATTATTGAAAGTAATTATAGCATACAAGTTGTTCACACCACTGGAATAAACTATTAAAGTCTAAAGTCTAAAGGGGGTGGGGTTTGGCGTGGGGGGGGGGGGGGGGGTAGAATTTCTATAGGTAACTGTAAATCGCTGAGGCCCGTCCCATAAAGAGTGTATATTAATGTAGTAAAAATTATAACCGTTTTGCATTTTATGTGCACTTGTATATATGTTAAAACAACTATGTATAGATGGATTTTCTTAACAGACCCGTGTTAACAATTAATAGTTTTTGTATTTTTAGCACAGTATACTCTATTACCAGTTACTTCTCTGCCATGTTTTAGTAAATCTCAAATGCAAGAAACTCATCGGGACTTCAAAATTCAAAAATCGTTGTGATCTGTCAGTGTTTTTGATCACCTGAGCCGAAGGCTCAATGTGACGTTTTGGAATCACTCTTCGTCCGTCGTCCGTCCGTTATCTGTCCGTCGTCCGCCGTCGTCGTTATCTTTTGCTTCTGACGACTTTTTCTCAGAAACCGCTTGTCGGAATTCAACCAAATCTTATATGAATTCATTAAACTGGATGTTATAGTTGCACCAACAGCTAATGTCAGCTCCAGCCTTTTATTGGTGGAGGAAGACCTTATATGGGCCATAGGTGGAACTAATATTAATATATGGTGCAGTAAAATTATCACTTCTAGTTCGTGTATTGTTGTTTTCTGATATTAATTATAATAAAAAGATGGATGCATCCCGAAAGTTACACAGAAAAAAGTAATGTTTAGTGTGAGTGCTTCCTTATTCAAAATGAATCCGTACGGAACTCTATTATGCTCCGGATAAGACTTTTCAAAAAAGGGAGATAAGTGAAGCTAGAGTTATGGTTCCTATAACTGCACTCCGTCTCATTGTCCTAATCATACTTTAATCAAGCATACTTTTTGAGTTATGCTCCGGACAAAAAGTGTGACGCACGGACGCACACACGGACGGACCAAAAAAGCGGCGACTATATGCTCCCCCATAATAAACAATCTAGTGTTTTTAGTTACAAATATTTTATATCAAAAACTAAGGTAATAGTAAATTAAAAGAAAAAACTGTGATGGGGCCTCAATATAATGTCTCTGTGGCAATCAGTCAGCGAGAAGTAAGCAGTTAAAAAGCATGCTATCCATGAATTTTCAACGACTACATTCAGTTGGGAAATGTGTCTTTAAATACAATTTATAATTTGCTTCAACGGACCTCAGCCACTATACAAATAACTCCGCTTTACTTTGAGATCACGAGGAATTAGTGACACATACACGTGACTGTTACACGTATCAGTGGAAGGTGGACAAGTTCGAAAACTAGTGAGATCTGATTAGTAACACTAGAGTTATGGCCTTTGATATAGTTAAATTATGCTATTTTTTTATTTTTTCTTGAGTGCTCTATCAACTGTTATTAGGAAGGCACCAACTTGACAAACACAAAATAAAATATTATCATTTATTAAATTGTTTGATCATTTATTAAACTGTTATGGCAAATATTGGACGAGGCTCCAAATAGCGGGCTGCCGGCAACACACATATATATATATATCATGGAAGCCCTTAACATGTTTCACAAAAGAGGGCATGGCCCATAAGCCTGATACCCTTAAAGAAGCCCCAGTAAGCTTAAACAAAAGATAAAGCCCCAATAGGCTAAATGGCCCATCAGCCTTATACAATTAGCGAAGCCCCAAAAGGTTTAAATAAAATGTTTATTCAAAACTCTAATTCTAAAGTAATAGAGATTATTTAACTGCTGGGATCGATTATAGGGAAATCCTTCACGAGTGGTAGACGTGTGGTTCTTTTCACGAACGAGCGCAGGCGAGTGAGTGAAAAAACAAAGCACGTCTACCATTAAGTGAAGGATTACCCAATAATCAATCCCAGCAGTTAAATAATCTATTTATTACATTTTAAATTACGTTTTTACAAATATTCGCTTTATTGAACGTTATCGGCGGATGACGTCGACGTCAACAACACTTTGTTGACGTCACGCCTCAACGTCGCAACGTGTTATTATTGTGTTCTGAGTTAGCAACGTTAAGGGCCAGTCACATTGGCCTTACGACTTCTTGCGATCAAGAAAATGAAGAAAATCGCAAGAGATCGCAGAAAATCGTGCGGTAAGCCGTATGCAGTCGCAGGCGATCGCAGACACTCGTACAACCAAAATCGGTCGCAGCAAGGTTTTTGAACATGCACAAAAACCTTGTTGCGACCGAAGTGATCGCAAATGGTTGCAAGACGTCGTACAACTATATGCACAACATCTCGCAGGCTTTCGCAAGTGATCGCAGATGATCTCATTATTTTTTGGGCACCTGTGCTGCTGCGTACAGTTGCACTACCAGTTGCAAATCCTTGTGATCGGTCTTACGATAGATGGTGCATGTCCACGACTTTTCGTGCGAGCGATTTTAAAGTATAGTGCCACCTCTGAGATCTCTTTGCTACCAGCTGCGGGGATTATAATAACATATATAAAGATAAAATAATAAACCTAGTTTTATTCATTGAAATATTATCGGGAAACCTATAGTGTCACAATATTTAGTTGGATTTAGTTATAATTTTATATCTGGCAATGCTCAAATCACATATGAGAAGATGAATTTATATACCACACGACAGGTCACATGTAGTCGCTCAGCTAATCGCAATATTCTGCAAGTGATCGTAGACAGTCGCACGTGCGCTCTCAGCAATTCATACGACAAGTCACGGATCTTTGCGACCGTCGGACGATTGCTGTCCGATTTTGGTCATGCGATGGATCGTAATGAACCTCGTAGTGTGACTGCAACGTCTGCGATTGCCTCCGACCTCGACGCGACTTTTTCACTCTGCGACTTGGGGAATCGCAAGCGATCGTAAAGGCAATGTGACTGAGGCTTTAGTTATTATTGTGTTCTGAGTTAGTTATTAATATTTAGCGATTATGAATATTCTTGCACTGAGAAATCCCGATCTTTCACGGATAGAAATGTAATACAAATGTTTCTTCATTTAATCGTCTTTGCTAAAGTTTACAATAATGTGCACGACCGAACTATGCGATGCACCAACAATAAGCCCCAAAAGGCTTAATATGTCATGCTGTAACCCCGACCCTGGGGAACATATTAGTTCTGGGGATACATATTGTCAGTATTACATTGAAATTTACTAATTATAAAATTGTTAACTGTCATTAAATTTGATTTCACTGAATTGAAGGATTCGCTGACGGCCTTATGGCAGAAATCAAAATGAAATTTTGATAATGCCACAGAGCAGCAATCAGAATGAAATTTTGATAATGCCACCGCCAAAAAAAATACTTTTGGGATCAACTGTTATTTGTCGATTCGATAACTTGGCCATTAAGAAAAGCTTGAACTCGTTTGAAAACCAGTTATATATAATTAGTAATACCACAGTTATGGACCTTGATTTATTGAGAGAAAAAAACACTATATTTTGCTTCGTTTGCACTCTAGCTCCTTCATTTTTCATCTGATCTTTTCCAGACTTGGCTCGAGTGTTTATAAGAATGTCAGCTTCAACAAGTTTAAACACCAGCCAAATGTTTTAGCAGAAACCTTGATTGAATGAAAAAATGCTATTACACTTTTTGAATGTTAATTTCTTGATATAACGTTGAAAAATGAATAGCATATGAATAGCATATACAAATTTAAAAGTACAAATATTTGAAGCCACCTGGAGTCGTTACCTCAATATCGGGGAACCAGAGATCAATAGTTACTACATGTACATGTATGTAAAGAATAAGTATGCAAATTAAACCTACATTTAATTTATACCGTTGATAGTTGGGGACACCAATTTACTCTTTTGAGATTCATACATATATACTCCGGTAGATAGTGTGACAACTAAACGTTCATGTCCTCAACTCAGATATCTCTTTCTACTCGTCTATAGTTATTGCAGTGTATGAATCTCTTTCTACTCGTCTATAGTTATTGCAGTGTATGAATCTCTTTCTACTCGTCTATAGTTATTGCAGTGTATGGTGACTACTATTCAAATTGACCCATATATTTGTACTCATTTAAAGACTACTAAATAACAATTGTATTAAGCCGAATGTAATGCCAGTAATGCAGTACAGTATTAGAAACGATACAGACCACACGCAATATTTAATTGCATCGGACCCACTGAACTTGATTTACTATATAATTTCAATTCTCAAAGCGTGTTATATGTGCAAAGTCCAGACTCTATTGTACCCATTTCGGTGAGATACCGAAAGGCTTATCGAGTATGTTGACGGAGGGACTATAAACCTTAGAACTACATACACACACACACGCATGTTATATGTAATATTTATAATTCGATCTTGATGAAACTTTAGGACAATGTTTATGGCCATTATATCTAGGCCAAGACCGATAACCAGCCAGACATCACTTATCATGTCAGAGTTATGGCCCTTGGATGTTTGAAAAGTGAAGGCGGTTTCTCTTAATAAATTTAACTTTTATAACCCATCTTGATGAAATTTGGAGTTAATTATTTTATGGGCATAATATCTAGGCCAAGATAGCCAACCAGATCTCACCTATTATGAGGGAGTTATGGTCCTTGGATATTTAAAATAGCAGATATGTTTGTGGTTTCCCCTCAATAACTTTTAACGTTTATTATGCAATCTTGATGAAAATTGGGATCACATTTTATGGGCATACTATCTCGGCCAAGTTTGATAACCAACCAGATCGCAACTATGTTGGAGTTTGATTTATAAAGATTGACGGTTTTTGCCGAGGATTTTACTACATATGACCTGTTTTTACATTGGCGGTTCCTATCTGGCACTGGACAATAATTCTCTGAATTTTCTTGTGTTTTATAAAAAACAAATTGTTAAACTTTATTTCTCCTCCTTTCAGTGAAATCTTGGAGTTTGAAACAATTGTCTTCTTCAAAGATGTCTTGTGCAACAAAATGTGCGGTGACCTACCCTTTTTTGCTATTTGATTTTAAATGTTACCAAAGAAGCTTTTGAAATCGATTTAAAAATAATTGCAGCACTAAATCTTTTCACAGACGTCATACTTAAAATGTAGATATTCTTAAATTGTCTTCACATCTGTGGCTTTTATCTAGAATAAAACGATATGTTTAACTTAACTATAGAATTATTTACTATTATGCTTATATCAGCCACTCTTAGCTTTTAGCAATCTTATTTGGGAAATTGCTTATTGTGATATTAACTTTACGATTCCTAAGTGAAGTATAGAGCTTTTCAAAGGAAATATAAATGACCTATAGTAATTTGGAATGAAATTCCAGACAGTACACGATCTTGCATGTCAGTTACATCTTTTTCGAACAGTTGCATAAACTCGATAATAAACTTGTTTTATTAAACTTGTAATTGAATCGTAATATGGATTTTCTTTTGGTGAGCATTTTTGTCTAGTACATTGTATTATTATTCTCGTTATGTTGAAATAAATGTGTATGTTTTTGGTGGGCTCGTGGAAGATTAATAGTTTTACTAACTGGTCTACCCTCTAAAAATAAAGTATTCAGTTCAATTCAATAAATGGAAATAATCCATTTGGTCCTTTGATTGGCATTGTTGATGGCCATTAGGCATTGTATGGATTTTCTTGTGCGGCAACGCGGTGTCTTAAAAACCTCCCAAGAAAGCAGCAGTAAAGAAAGTGGGGTTTCTGGTCCAGTTTTCCCCTGGGGTCACCCCCCACCCCCATGAAAAAACATCAAATTTGCTTACCGCGGCTTGCAAATCAAATTTAAAACTGTTTTAGGAAACTGTCAGAGTAACGTCCAGCCAGTTTCAAACCAGAATGGCATATTGCTTTTAAGGGCAACCAACAAACTAGTAAATGCACCCCCCACATCCCCCCACCCCCCACCCCCCTGCCGCCGGGAAAAAAATTACCAGAAACCTCACTTTCTATACTACTCGTAGCTAGGTTTCCAATCAGCATACAAAATTAGCAAACCAAGATTATTCCAAATCCTAGCAAAATGACTGGTGGAAATGCTCCCCTATGCACGTGGCTATGCACGGGTTAATAAGACTGAAGTGGATAATAAACCTCAAAAACTGTTTCTCTTATTCCAAGCCCGAAGGGTAACGTTCCAACATGATTATATATGATGAGGTCAAATATCTTTGGAGCGTCGAAGTACTTATCCCACCCCTTCAAACTATTTTTAATGCGATCAAACAAAGTCGGGAGGAACGGGGCAATCCTCCTCGTCATCACTATACATATCATGTTTTATCATAGTCTATTTTTACATTTCAAATCGAGAAGTTTTTCCATATTTTCGTCGAGTTTTTAAGATATTCCATTTCCGACTGTAATCGTTTTCGTTTATTAATTTGACTTTCTTAGTATCTAGAAAATCAGCACGAAACATATCATATTCTACTTGACCTGGCTTACCTAATATTTTTCGATATATATTTCTTAACTCTTCAAGATTTTTGCATACCTTTTCTACACTTTTTTGTTCCATTTATAATATTATATAATATTTATTTCTTTATATGTTAAGAATTATACGGGACATGTATGCCAAAGTGAAATATTGTGTACGACCTTGTAATAATTTTTCTGAGTTTTTCGAATGTGCAATTGGTCTCAAGCAAGGGGAGGTAATCTCTCCAATAATGTCTTCACTTTTTGTAGAAGATATGGAATTGTTCTTACAAGATAGTAACAAGCAAGGTTTTACGCAAGCGTAAAATAGCTGCCGAGAGAAAATAGCATTATTTCTGGGTAGGAACTGGGAACAAAGTTTAACATAATAACAGACCAAGTCACGGGTATTAAAACAATATTCAAAAAAAAGAGTTGTCACGGAGACGTAAACACGCCATGACCGTTTTTTTTACCAGACACTTTCTTCCCAATTTGTGCTACCAAACATTTTGAATCAAGGTGGGCGAATCCTTTACATGCATTACAAATGGTTTACATATTCACCTTTGTAGCACAACGTGCTAAGCACAGAAATAGAATTACTCACATGTATGGGATGCGTTTGCGTTAGCGTGCATTACAAGACAGATAAACTGTTCATTGCTACCATGTGTAATTGCGTTATCAAAGTGAAAAAACTCAAAGAAACTATTCATTACTACCTTACCATGTGCAATTACTAAAACAATATAAGAGTCGCTGCCGTTCCGGCAGCGAATAAATCTGAACTTACAATAGATGATATAACTTTAATTATTTTACTTTTCGCAGATGATATGGTTTTGTTTGGAAAATCACCGTCTGAGTTACAAGAACGTTTACATTTTTTGAAAGAATATTGTGACAAATGGGGATTAGAGGTTAACGCGGAACAGACAAAAGTTATGGTTGTTAGAAAAAGGGGTAATCTTTTAGTTAACGAGACATGGGTTGTTTATAATAGAAATAATTTAGAAGTTGTTAACGATTTTAACTACCTCGGAACTGTTTTTAATTATACGGGTTCATATAATTTAAATCAAGAGACTTTAGCAGGTAAAGCATTAAAAGCTTTGAATATATTAATTGCACATGTAAAAAAATACAATTTTAAACCAAAAACGTTTTTCCAATTATTTCATGCGTTCGTTGGTTCTATATTAAGCTATGGATCAGAAATTTGGGGTGTTACAAAGTCAAAAGAGATCGAAAGAATACATTTGAAATTTTGTAAATACTTGTTAAGAGTTAAAACGTCTACTAGTATTGCCGGTATTTATGGAGAACTAGGTAGATACCCATTGTATATTTTAAGGTATGTAAAAATAATAAAGTATTGGAGTAAGGTGGTCGATTCAAAAAACATTTTAATATCAACTTTTTATAAAGATGCTGTGGGAGATTGTGAAAGAGGAATGAAGAATTGGGCCAACAATGTTAAAACCATTCTAATTGACTGTGGCTATAATTATGTTTGGAACGACCCAACTTGTATTGATATGAACAATTTTTATTTGTCGATTAAACAAAATCTAATAGAT
This sequence comes from Cyrtodaria siliqua, assembly GCA_037043455.1. NCBI lineage: Eukaryota > Metazoa > Mollusca > Bivalvia > Adapedonta > Hiatellidae > Cyrtodaria > Cyrtodaria siliqua. The sequence goes on along the minus strand of JAWPHD010002910.1, from coordinate 54,215 downwards.
TGTTTTGTTCAAAAATGGAACACTGATACTGAAAATAATCGAGTTTTATGTTTGTATAGACATTTTAAAAACTCATTCTCATATGAAGTGTATCTAGATATATTGCCATTGAAATTAAGAACTGCCATGTCGAGGATAAGATTATCCTCCCACAGACTTAAATTAGAATTGAAACTGGCAGATATTCACAAAATAGAACTGATAGAAATCAAAGATATTGTACATTGTGTAATAGTACCGACTTAGAAGATGAATAATATATGTTTTAAATTTCATCAATAACAAAACTTTCTTCAGTCCAATTTGGAGTATAACCTTTCTCAAACATTCTTTTATATTTGCTGATTCGAACCTTGTCTCCTATTTTAAACTTAGGCAAAGATTTATTTATTTTCATCTTTCCATATAAGTTGAAATATACTTCTCCTTTATTCTTATCATCACTTGCTTCAAGCGGTGTCATTTTAATACTACTATGTTTTGTATTATTATACTTATCAACCATACCTTCTAAATATTTATTTGTATTGTTTGATTTAAAATCGGTTAAACCGTTCAATTACTACAGTTTTTCCGTAATTAAACGCATGATACATTTCAATATTATTATCACCAAGAAATTGCTTGAATATTTTATTGTAAACTTCTACATCCTGATCAACCCACAGAAAATTATATTGTCTCCCTGTGCTTATGTTCTTTTGGAAAGCTTTAGTAATCTCTAAACCAGTTTTATTTGGAACAGGCATAGCCCAAGCAAATTTACTAAATACATCAATAAAATTAAGCAAGTATTTAATACCTTTATTATTTTAGAATGACTGATTGTGGAATCTATCACAGGAGATAAAATATTTAGCAACACCAAGGGTTAATTACTAATTATAATTTCAAGATAACACATACCGAACCAACTATATGGAGATATATGGCCGCAACTAAAATTAACATCTCCTACGTTGCTCGTTACCGAGCCCATAGCAAGATGATTGAGCTTCATTAAATAAAAGTCCGTGCAATCGAGAAAAATGCACGAGTAGAGCAGCAAAACCCTATCCACTAACTACACCACTGTTACATTTACTTATACAACCTATCTGATTTTGATGCGTAAGGGGTACGCAGGTAATGCACACGTTGAGTGACTAGCAAAACCCTATCCACCAACTCACCCACCGTTACATTTACACATACTAACTATTGTTGTATTCACCAATAAATGCTAAAGATAAAAACGGAAAATTCTTCTCACTAGGTATAAGGAAGCTGCCCATAGCTGAGAGGACTCCGCAAAATTACACACCCGACCATCGATTGCACGAACTTCATATAATTTCCGCCACCAAATTACAAGCAACCATGACTCTAAGATGTCTAGTAATGTTGCTTAGTAATTTTTCCCGAATTCTATGTCAAACTATATCTGATTGGAGAATCGTCACTCAAGAAAAGTTGAATTGCACGCGAAAAACAGTAGATCAGGATATCGTCACCTTGATTCGTTAAATGAACACCCTTAGGCAGGTAAAGCTCGGGAGTAGTGTGATCTATAGAATGGGTTATAAAATGTCCCTTATCAGACTCACACACAGCCTGACGACCTACACGGTTAATACGTTTCCTCTTTGCCTCTATTTTGCCAATCCCTATCCCTTTCAAGTTCCTCCACTCAAGTCAGGAAAATATATCTGACCAGACAAAGATAGTATTTTTAAATGTAGCTGTAAGGTAATGGAAGTCCTTCTTGATCATTGCCGAGATTTCTGTCAATTTTACGTTATCAACACCATTTCCCCCAAGGTGTATCAACATGAGAACGGGTACCCTACCATGGAGAATCTGGTATTGTACAAGGGGAGCCAGGTCCTTCCATTTCCTGGCTCTTTGCCCAGCCATCTAACGTTAAAATTGGTCCCGACATTCAAAACTCCCAAGGACATAGCCCTGTCACCGGCTCTCTCAATTTGGGAGTCACCTATGATCCACAATTCTGTGAAAAAATATAAATGACAGTGTGAAACAATGTATTAGTGTTCACTAGTGTAACCTTATATACCGGCCATAAGCACCCGACTCCCAACGCCCCATTTTTTTGAATAATATTGATAGGTACTCCTTGTACTGCTAAGTTTGTAGCTCTACCAATTCTGAATGAATGTGTTTTATATTTGGTGATGGTTAGCCCAAGTTTAGCAATTGCTTTGGACAATACGCCTGTAAACTGGCTCCTGGTTAATGGTGTACCATTTTCATGACACAAGAAATAATCACCACTACTCCCTTGCCTCATTGCCCGATAATCAATCACTGCTTTTACACAGCAAATAGCCTTATTATCCACGGCCGGTATTTGCAAAACTGTTGGTTTCCAACTTGATTAGTTTTTGAATATCTGATTCTGACTTGTACAAAACCACCATTCGAACCTACTGTAATATCCGAATTTAATAGCGGTCGGTCTTTTAAAGCATATGTTGTAAATACAGCTTCGCTCACCCGCAACAAACCAAAATAGGCCAACAAATATGCTGCTTTCAATAGCTTAAGCTCATATTGAGAAAAACAAATAGTTGTTAGCACCTCAGAACATAATCGGCTCTGTGACTGGAGCTTTATCGTCAATCTATGTATTAGATCGGCGACAACCCTCCAATACCTTTTTCACAATAAACTGCGACATTGGGTCATACCAGTTGTGTATTTTGTGATAGAAACTTATCCCTGCCACATAGGTTTTTATTGTAGCAAGTGAGTTCCCTTTTTTAAAACACCAGGAAATAAACAACAGAATCTGGGACACAGGTATAGGCCAACCTGTACTCAAACTGTATTCTTCCCTAAAAGTATTAAGAACTGATAGAGCAGTATTATAAAAACGTTTAGAATTCTCAGACAGACTATGGCCAAGTAAAGCATTTGTTTTCAAAGATGGTCTGGAATCCACTCTGGTTCGGGTTCTGCTAATGGGGCCAGTCGATGAAACTTCTCTATCTGTAATCGAAAAAGACTATCAGTGAGAACGTTTTGTGAGCCACTGATATGTTCACTTTTAACAACAATGTTCCTCTGCAAACACAGCAGTGTAATTGCTCTTAACAACACCATTACGTTTCCAGATTTTGAAGACATCTTGTTTATAACATGAACCACAGCCATATTATCGCAATGAAATAACAACTTTTGTTTTCAAGCTGTTTGCCCCATATAGACAGTGCAACAACAATGGGGAATAATTCCAATACTGTAATATCTTCTGTAATGCCGTTTTCAAACCAGTCAAGGGGCCATGTATATGCCAAATCCTAAACCAAAACCACATGCGGCATCTGTATATAGCTCAACATCCGCATTTGAAACCCAAAATATATCATGGAAAACCGAAACCCCATTGAAGTCTGCAAAAAAGTTTAACCACCACATTAAAAGATCTTTACGAACACCCTTATTAATGCGCAGCATGTGACGCGGCTTTCTCAACCCCTTTATCAAGTCTATGAGTCTCCTACAGAATGGTCGACCGGGTACTATTGCCCGACATGCAAAGTTGAAAATTCCAATCAAAGACTGCATGCCTCTCAGAATTACTTTAGGTTCTATAGGACCCTATATATCATTTTACTTAATACTGCTTTGATTTTCTGAACGATGTCTATCACTTTCAAGTTTGGAATTCTAATTACCATCTCGTCCGAATCCAATTCAAGACACAGAAAACAGATAACTGTCTTGGGACACTCTGTTTTTTCTTTGCAATTGGGACTGCCAGTCTGTTAAACAAATATGAAAAGAGGCCATCATTTCCCGACAATCGTTTGTCCCCGCCATACCTCCGAAAAGAAAATCATCTAAATAATGCAGTATTTTTCCCAGTGAACACCGACGGTCCACACAAAAATGTAAAAATGTCGTGAACTTTTCGAACGTAGCACAACTTATTGAACACCCAAATGGCATTGCCGTATCGAAATAGTATTTATTTTGAAATTTGAAACCCATTTGGCCGAAATCCTTCTTCGCGACGGGCAATAGTCGAAAAGCCGACCTGACATCTGCCTTTCCTACGAGACAACCCTTACCTAAAGTTTGGACCATATGCAACGCTTCGTCAAAATGCATGTAACGGACTGAGCACAGAACAGGGTCAATATAATCATTTAATGATTCGTCCCTGGGATAGCTGAGGTGATGACTTAATCTGTATTCCCCCGGCTCTCGCTTTGGTACCTGCCCCAAGGGAGAAACACGCTGCATGGGGATGCTATCGAATGGGCCTTCTATTCTGCCAGCCTCAATATTTCCTTTTTTTAATTTATGTCCCACAATATCTGGATTGTCCAAAGCAGATTTTAAATGGTTTGCTTCAAAGGCAACTCGTAAATCAAAACCATACTGAAAACCATTTAACTGGGTAAAACAATAATTCCCTCTCCAAAGCTTGAAGACATATTGGCGTTTTCGCCAATGGAACAGACTCCAACAATGATGACCCCCTATCTAGCTCCCCGCCTAACAACTATCCGCCTCTGAATCCGCGAAAGGAAGATTTGGTCTGAAATGTGTTTTGGGCTGCGGCAGCTTGTGACCTGGGGCAATTAAACATGCCATGAAAATTGGACCTGCATTGTGAACAAGCATGCACAAATTTACAATTTGTCCAAGTGCAAGTACCTTTATTAAAGAAATTGCATGTGCGTCGGAAGAAATTTTATCTGAACCTCTATTTTATAATATAAATATTAAAATAAACAATGATATGGTGTTTTATAAAGAATTTTGTGAAAAAAGGAATACTTTTTGTTAACGATATAGTAAACGAAAACTGTATGTTTTTACCGTTTGAAGACTTCTCGGAGAAATTCGATATACATGTTCCATTTTTGACGTATTTAGGACTAGTAAGTGCAATACCAAAAAAGTGGAAAACAATAATAACAAATAAAAATTGACTCGAACAGCCGATACATAACAACATAAACAAACTAAAAAAAGCAAAACAGATAAATAAAATGTTTTATCCAGACTTTTTAAATCTTATAGTAGAATTGCCTACAAATTCACAACAAAAATGGAACCCAGATTTTAACAAGGTTCTGAGTAGAGATAGCTGGAAAACTCTATACAATCAACCTTTCCGTATAGTTGATGACGCATATCTTCAAAGCCGTCAATACAAAATATTCCATAGAATTGTGTTTACAAATGCGAGACTATATAAATGCGGATTGTCAGAAACAGAACTATGAACATTTTGTAATAACACAAAAGAAACAATGATTCATTTGTTTTATGATTGCATGTGGTCAAAGAATGTCTTAATACATTTATTTTACCAGTTAAGAGACAAGTGCAAAATCTCAGTTGAAATGAACCCCGAAAATATTCTTTTGGGCCCAGAATGCTCATCAATTTCAGATATTATAATATATATATGGTTAATTATTTACAAAAAACATATAAAGAAATATAAAAAGATCGGACAGGGAAAGCAGCATTCAAGGACGACAGTCAACCACAAAAGTAATAAAAAATGCAAAAGACATCACAAACACAAAATAGTTGACAATAGGGCTACCGCCTTGGAACGGTCAGTGGCAACAAAGTCCACCGGGGTGTGGGTGGGGGGGGGGGGGGGGTTAAACCGGTTCTAGGGTGCACCAAACCTCACACTTACCCTACTGTCATCCCATTAAAACAGGACAGTGTAAATAAAGAAATCCCCGACATGATCTAATCTCTAACCAACAAGGCAGCATTAATAGGCAATATAAGTAAAACACAAATATGCTGGTGTAAATATAATACAAAAAACAATAGCCTAGAAAGCCACAATGAAGGTACTCAATGACTTGGCAGAAGCCAGAGCAACAAGAGAATAAACCATTAAGGGCACGACAAGAAAGATCATAGACAAACATCAAACGCCACCGTCCCATTGGGCTTTAGGTAGGCGTCATCATAGGGTCCATAGCCCGTCCGGTTATCGTACAATTAAAGAGGAAAGCGTAGTGGTGAACTGTAAAAGGGTCCACCACCAAGCATGCAGTACGTTGCAACATGATAGGGTCATAACTTCTTTTGATAAACTTTTTAACAAGTCTAACAAAGATAATAAGTTGAGACACATACACCCCATAAGAAGTTGCTCGGGGAACATCCCCATCCAAGTGGGGATAATTAACAATGTCAAAATTAAAATCATCTCTCTTGTCATAGATTTTGCTAATTATTTCACCATTTTCAATAGAGAAAAAGAAGCGTTATTATCAGATATATTAGTTTTCTTAAGCTGAAGTTCTTTAGGATAAATATTATTAACCATAGTTGGAAAGAAAGGGTTGTCAATGTTCAATATGTCATCCAGATACCGAGAGGTGTCATTTAAAGGCTTCAGTAACATCTGCCTTGGTATCTGGTGAAAGACTGAACATGAAATCTCTTTCATAGCAAAATAAAAACAAATCTGCGACAAGTGGTGCACAGTTCGTACCCATAGGGATACCAACAATTTGTCTGTAAACGGTGGTTCGATACCTGACGAAAATATTATCTAATAGGAAGATGAGTGCTTCACAAACTTCATAGCAAATCCACATAGTATAAATGTCTAAACTGCCGTTAGTAAAAAACGCTTTAATATTATTACATGCCAACAATGTAGTATTTTCTCTAGCGAATGTTTTTTGAAAAAGAGAAATTAGCTTGTCTTTAATAAGGTAAGGTTGTATATAGTGTAGAGAAGTACGTCCACTTTGTTGATTTCATATGATTTTACATAACATAAGCTAAACCATCTGAGTTAAATTTTATTCTAGGTATCCACAAAACTAATTTTTGAATAATTATCCGGCCATTATGTTTGGGACCGACAAGATCAACATTTTTGAAAATTAACATACCATTAGCCGTTAGTTGCAAACTAATTTGAATTTGACTAGGAGGCAACATTTTTGTTTCCAAACCTTCGAAGAAGGAATATTTGTTTAGTGGAATTATAGAGTTAACTATTTTATTAGTTATGATTGTTATGAACTTGACGAGCTGTAAATCCTAAATTATAACCATCTTCGTCATTTCGGGCTTCTGCCACAGCCGTGGTGTCTAAATAAATGTATTTGTTTGTTCCAGTTGTTTTTGCATAATCGTCAGACATTTCAAGCATGTTTTTGACATGAACAAATCTGTGAAGATTATTTCCATCATAAACTATTTTTCCATTTTGTTTTGCTTGAATTTGATCAATTAATGATCGGAAGCTGCGGCGTTAATTAAAAAAAGGATTTTATCAGAGTCTGCAAGAGCAAGCTTGTTTACTTGAAAACCTATTACAAAATATGCGTCATACCAATCAAAGTAAGAAGTTCTATCAGTTAGTGTAAATTGATAGCCACTTTTCATTTCATTTGTCTTGTAGCATATCCGGGTCTTGTTATCGGGGTATCTGATTGAATAGATACATGCTTATATCTAGTATTATATTTGTCACTTCGAAACATCTGTATACTAATAGTTAGATTATTGTTTAATTAATCGTTTAATTTTTAGCTAATAATTATTTCCCCTTCCAGAAAGTAATTTATTAATTCTTATATTTACATTTTCTTCAATTTTATTATCACCTGCATCTTCTACCACAGCTTCTTTTTTTGTTATCAGCCTTTGTAAATTATTTCTCCTTTTGGTTTAGGTTTTATTGCTGAAACAAATTCATCAGCAGCCATTTTTCCTACTTCATCTCCATTTTTTTTAGAACTCCTCTCTAAAATTTGTTTTCACAGATTCACTAAATATTTTTGATCCAATCCTTGAAACTATATGAAATATACCAGCTCCCGTTAATTTATTTATCTACTTGAGTGTAGAAATATAAAAAGATCGGACAGGGAAAGTAGCATTCAAGGAGGACAGGCAACCACAAAACACAAAAACAAACTTGCAAACAGACAAACAAGAAGGCAAAAGTAATAATAAAAGCAAACGACATCACAAACACAAAAAGGTTGACAATAGGGCTACCGCCTTGGAACGGTCAGTGGCAACAAAGCCCACTGGGGGTTTAAACCGGTTCTAGGGTGCACCAAACCTCACACTTACCCTACTGTCATCCCATTAAAACAGGACAGTGTAAATAAAGAAATCCTCGCCATGATCTAATCTCTAACCAACAAGGCAGTATCAATAGGCAATATAAGTAAAACACAAACAAGCTCGTGTAAATATAATACAAAAAAACAAAAGCCTAGAAAGCCACAGCAACAAGAGAATAAACCATTAAGGGCACGACAAGAAAGATCATAGACAAGCATCAAACGCCACCGTCCCAATGGGCTGTAGGTAGGCGTCATCATAGGGTCTACAGCCTGCCCGGTCATCGTACAATTAAAGAGGAAAGCATAGTGGCGAACTGTAAAAGGGTCCACCACCAAGCATGCAGTACGTTGCAAAATGATAGGGTCATAACCTCTTTTGATAAACTTTTTAACAAGTTTAACAAAGATAGTATGAAAGTGATCATGACCAAGAATCTTACGAAGTTTATAAATCACATCACCATAAAAGTCAGGTTGTGATAGTCCTTGTCGAAGAAGAGTCCTTAAATTACTTTTATATTTGGAAAGAAGATCAGGGTTACGATAATAAAATTGTGCAAAGTTTTTACGAAGTTTATGGTAACGGTAACCCTGATTGAGTAGCTTTTTATTTATACAAAGATTACGAATATAGGTTCACATACTAGTGTCATAAACTATTTTTTAATCGTGTCATATATAACATATTGCATTAATTCTTTTAAGACAAATCGGAATGATGTGTGGACTCCATTAAGGTTAATAATTTTACCAGAGAAAAAAAATCGGTTATGTAAATAGAAATACGTTAATGATCGTTTTGTTTACTTCACAGTACCCAACTCTTATCGGTTCATCTTTAAAAGGATATGACCTCGTAAGGTCAGCTGAACTTATTTCATAAATAACATTCCCATATCATCCATCAACAATAGAATTACTTATCAAATCAAAAATTGAAACTTGATACATCGAATTCAATAATTATTGGAACTGGTGAGTCAGCAGTTAAATCACCATTTACAGCTAATGTTTCTTTCATATAATTATCGATATCAGCATAACTGTAATTTCCATTTTGGAAAATAATATCTCTCCAATATTTTCCATTTTCCATCTTATCGTTTTGTTAGTAAAATCCTCGCTTATATTATACAACGAGTAAGTCATTGAATTAATCTTATCAAGGCTAATGCCATACTGTTTGTTTTTAGCTAATATCAATGGCCTGTCAAATACAGTTGTACAATTACTCGATGTGTTAGAGTTATTAATTAATGCAGCTCTTTCTGATGATAATACAATTTTTTATTCCATTTAATTTAGGTTAGTTTAAATGAAATTTAGCTACTTAAGTTCCATTATACATATTAGTAGATAGTTACTACCTATATAAAAGAGTTTACAATTTGATTTTTCAAAATTGAAAACTTGATTAGTGTCACGTTTGATGCTCATATTTAAAATAATGGTCTCTCTTTCTAGCAAAACTACAACAACAACAAGTTGCATAAAATAGGCCATAGTCAGACCTTTTAAATAACATTTGTTGACATTTTTAGCAAACATAGGACTATTCTGAAAATACCAGTACATTCTAAACGTAATTGTCTTTAATTTGCAGACTGTTATTTTAAGAAATGACAATTTCTATAGAATTACCAATGAAAGTGCATACCTGTGTGGTAGTCAGTTTTCACTAAAGATGTGATTGTTTTATATTATTTTAGATAGTTAAGTTCATTACGATAAGTACCTTTAACTATAGTATAGGAAGTGTACCTTTAACTATATTGTAGAAAGTGTACCTTTAAACTTATGGAAGGAAGTATACCTTTAACTGTATTATGGAAGTATACTTTTAACAGTGACCAATATATTGATATGTGTATTGAAAGGTAACATTGTTTTGATTGGACAATTACAATGGCCAGTTCATAATACTTCAATTTTATTGGTTGTATATATTACCGCGTAAATCATGAAACTACCTTCTGGGCAGTTGGGAGAAAGGGAAAAGATCTAGAATGTTAAAATGTTAAAATGGAGTTTTCTCAAATTGTATAATTCAAGCTGGAAGCACTTGTAAAGTCAATTAAATAAGTCAAATTGTATAATTCAAGCTGGACACTTGTAAAGTCAATTAAATAAGTCATATAAACTACTAGTTATTGGAGTATAGAGTGTAAATTAAGGAAGGAATTTGGGTAAGATATATTCTTTTGTTTTGAATGGTGTTGATGAATGCAAAACACAGGTTTACAAGTGTGTAAATTGTGTGAAAAGAAAGTGGTTCAAAATCTGTTTCACTTTGCGTGTTTTAATGTCTGTATATATTTTTTTACAAGAATACTTTAAAGAAGGTATTTCATTGCACCTGATGGAATGACATGTAGAGAGCTTGATTTGTATTTGATGTGTTTAAATCTAATGGAAATTATATAAGTCTTTGTATTCATATGTAAGCAATATGAGACGCGTTACTATGCTAAATGTATATATTAAATAAGGCAAACAATCTATAATTATATATGTACCTAAAACCTCATTATAGCCTAAATGTGTTCACGTGTGTATTGATTATTCCATCATTTAATATACAGGTATGAGGAGTTGACGATGTGAGGTATACGTGTATAAAATGATCAGGAACACCATAGCACCATATGCTTGTAAGTTATTTGTAGAAGACTAAGGTATTTCTATTGAGTCATATTTAAAGGTGTCATGTATCTTTAAATGTAATTAATGATGAGCATGGTATTTTAAATATCTTTTGAATTACAAGATGATCATTGGCTTTTTATTAAATGTTATTGTAACTGGCATTGCAATATTATTGTAAGGCACTATATTGTAATTTACTGTATTGTAATTCATTGTATTGTAAATTGTGTTGTGGGAGAAAGTATTATTTCTATTAGATGTTAAGTGAGAAAGTAATATGATGTATTGTTGAATGCATATATTTATTGTAATTTTAATATATTTCAGTGGTTATCGATTGATTTAATCAATTGATTCATTAAATATGGAAACATATGAAGAAGTGTTTTGTCTAACTACGAGTCCCTACCCAGCCCCTATTACACCTACCAATGAAAGTGCATACGTGAAATTTCGAGTATTTTCTATCTGAAAGTATTAGTCCACATCTTTGGTTTATTACGTCTCTGGTTCGAAAGTCAGTCAGATTGGACCAGTAACACAGAAGTTATGGTGCCTGATTTAGTTAAATATGCTATATTTGATCTCGTTAATAGGATAGGGCCTTCGTTTTTCATCTGATCTTTAACAAACATGGCCAGAATGTTGATTGTTTCATCTAATCTTTAGCAAACTTGGCAAATTGAAAGCATGGACATTCAAAAACCAGCAAGATCAGACCAATAAAACTGCAATTATGGCCCTAGATTTTCTTAAATAGGCTATATGTTGCCTTGTTCAGACGAAGGGGCTTCGTTTTTTGTCTCGCCTTTTCGAAGAAAAAAAGAGACCTAGGTGTTGCTTTTCCGGCGGCGGAGAAGGTGAAAGCGATGGCAAAGGCCAAGGCTTCAATATTCAAGTTTTGCGTTTAGGTCATTTTCTCACAAACTAGACCTTTCAAACGTTGCTTATAGTTGTACCTTGGGTGGTTCATTGCAAAGTGACAAAGCAAACGTGGAAGTGACCTTGACCCTCCAAGCAAAGGGCAGATGCCTTAATAATGTTTACCTTCAACTTTTGCGTTTAGATAACTTTTTCACAAACTGTATACACTAGACAAACTTTGCTTATAGTTGTATCTTGGGTGGTACATTGCAACTTGACCCAAAGGGTAGATAACTTAATAATTTTACATTCAACTTTTGCGTTTTAACTTTAGATACATTTCTCAGGAACTGTATGCACCAGATCTTTCTTTGGTTATAGTTTCATACCTTCCCTCTGCTATCCCAAATGTAAACTCAGGTTTTTTTTGTATTTTAAATTAACAACATCTGCTCATTAAATGATACTGAAAATGTTTCAAACAAGTATGTAAGTACCGGTATATAATGTTTTTAACATCTGTACCGGTATATAATGTTTTTAACATCTGTGTAAGGTAAATATGTTTGCTTTCCTGTTTCCCTAGTGTTTCAGGAAAATGTTTTAAACAAGTACTTAAGTACCTGTATGTTATGATTTTAACATCTTTGTAAGGTAAATATGTTTGCTTCCTGTTTCCCAAGACACCCTAATTTGTTTGCACCCTTCAGTTGTTGTAGTCAAATTTGAATAAGTACTGTAAATGTCAGTACTCTATATAAGACAAACAAGGTAAATTCCCCGCCTATCTCCTTTTGTTCAGACCATGAAATAGGAAGTAAACATATTTCAGTTGTTACACCTTTGGCATAATTTCTCTAACAAGATATTAACACTTAGTACATTTCACATTATTAATGCACTATTTCTGTCATAGCTTCTATTTTGTACTACAGACCGAGTTAATATTTCCCATTTTGAATCAATTACAAATTAAAGTAAATGTGTAATTATGCTTCAGCGGTTCTAAAACACCATTTACACAGCGTATTTTTTATATTACAATACTGCAAAACGCCCTTCGTTTAAATCTAGTCTTTAAATATCAACTCAAATGAACAATAGAAGTTATCCGAAATAGCGAAATGCATTTGCGTTCGTTTCGTTCGTTGCGTTCGTTTTCAGCGTTTACCGTAAACAAAACAAGGAATCCATCAATAGTAATATTTGATATCCTCTCCTTCGTGACTAGAGGCACCGTTCAGACCTGTGCACTCTCCGAAAGTCTCAGTACGGTTGCTTCATTAGAAACTTGTCATGTCAAATGTTCAGGATGACGGTTTATATTTTCTTCACAACTGAAAATTGACCATGATAGAGTGATTATTTCAGAAAAAATGCATTCATCGTTCATTTTTTTTAAAACGCTTAACGCTGAAAACAAACGCAACGAACGAAACGAACGCAAATGCATTTTTAAAATATACATCGTACAACGTTCATTCTGCATTCGTTCTGCGCTCATTCTGCATTCATTTTTTCGTTTGTTCAGCGTTCGTTCTGCATTCGTTCTGCATTTATTTGAGGTACTCGAACGCAACTGCGTCGTAATACCACAACATTTACTACAGGTGCATGCGTTCATGATTAATAACAACATCAGGTAAGTTACTTCACAAGTCTATGTTTTTATTGTGTGCAAACAATTTTTGCAATAATAATTTCAATAAACAATGTTTACACATTAAACAATGTTTACACATTATATATTAACCACTTTTACACTCAAAATCGAAACTTTATAATAGAATATTCTTTAAACAAATTCTTCTCATGAACAGAGAGATCTTGATGAAACTTCATCCGTAGTATTTATGCATTGATCTCTTTCGCTTGTGTCAATTCTTATAAAACTGGGTCATGGTTACAAAGAAAAGTGATATAACATTTATTCACATTTTAAAATGATGTGATTATTTGATTATCTGTGTGCATCATGGAAGTGCTCTGAGGATCCTGTTGTTTTATTTTTCATTTATATATATTAAATTATTTCTAATTTTTTTCTTTTATATATACATATGTATATATCCGGCACCTTTCATTATAACTGTCTCAATATAGCTGAGTGTGGTTGAATGCTTAAATGTGGCCCACTCGTATGAGCTATAATTGTATGTATGTATGTGTCTATATGTTTATTGTGCCTCCAGACGAGTGTGTTATGATGTAGAGATACAGTTCATCAACGTGTGTTGCAGCTATCCTTTTTAGGGAGTAAATCCATATGCTTGATTTATGTGTATCTCGTCATAGCTAGGCGCCCTGCCGTAGTTCGTCCGAAGGTTGTCTGTCCTTGGTAGTTCACAAATATTTCTCCCTATATATAATTCTGCTTTGTGAACGTGAATCTCTTATGAGATCCCAATTTCGAAAGTTGCCGTAGTGAGTTCAAATTATCTCCCTTTATTATATTTACCTGAATTCACAGTATCCCCAAGATCCGGCACCTTTCATTGTCACTGTCTCAATATAGCTGTGTGTGGTTGAATGCTTAAATTTGGCCCACTCATATGAGCTATAATTGTATGTATGTATGCGTCTATATGTTAATTGTGCCTCCAGACGAGTGTGTTATGATGTAGAGATACAGTTCATCAACGTGTGTTGCAGCTATCCTTTTTAGGGAGTGAATGCATACGATTGATTTCTGTGTATCTCGTCATAGCTAGGCGCCCTGCCGAAGTTCGTCTGAAGGTTGTTTGTCCTTGGTAGTTCACAAATATTTCTCCCTGTATATAATTCTTCTATGTGAACGTGAATTTCTTACGAGATCCCAATTTCGAAAGTTGCCGTAGTGAGTTCAAATTATCTCCCTTTATTATATTTACCTGAATTTACAGTATCCCCAAGATCCGGCACCTTTCATTGTCACTGTCTCAATATAGCTGTGTGTGGCTGAATGCTTAAATGTGGCCCACTCATATGAGCTATAATTGTATGTATGTATGCGTCTATATGTTAATTGTGCCTCCAGATGAGTGTGTTATGATGTAGAGGTAGAGTTCATCAACGTGTGTTGCAGCTATCCTTTTTAGGGAGTGAATGCATACGCTTGATTTCTGTGTATCTCGTCATAGCTAGGCGCCCTGCCGTAGTTCGTCCGAAGGTTGTCTGTCCTTGGTAGTTCACAAATATTTCTCCCTATATATATATATATATATATATATATATATTATTTTTCCTCTTTTCCAGGAGGACATCTACACTTTCTGCTTGGCAATATAGGTGCACACAGTTACAATGGCAACATATATAAATGCAATGAATGTGACAAATCCAACAACACAAGATAAGGCCTCCAGAAACATTCATGCAATATTTGTACTTTTTGTTTAAAAATCTTCTCATCTCAACGGTTTACACGCATAAATGCCAGAACAAACGGGGAAATACAAGTTTTGTCTGCAAGGTCTACAAGATAGCATATACTTCATCCACTCGACTGCAAAAGCATGCTTGCAAATATTGTACAAATTGTAAACGAGTCTTTAGCAGCATTGTATGTCTCCGTAATCATCACTGTTCAAATGTCAGCAACCAAACGATAAACTATAAATTTGTTCCAACAGACCTGACTTGGCAGAAGAAAAAATGTTCTCAACTGAAATTAAAAGTATTTGCGCCCTCTGTACCTTTACACGCAGGATCTGATGAGGAGAACATAGAAATTCCAGCAGACGTGAAGTCCACTTTACTTGATGGTAACTGTTATGTTAGGGCAATATCATTCGGATTTGACTGGAATGGAAATGAACCATTTGTTTTTGAGGAATATGATTATCAATCACATGTTTCTTTTAGGGACCAAGATATAATCCGTTTTACCTCCAAACTCATCTTCACATGCATATGTAAAATATAGTAAAATGGCTTACGATAGAGCCTGGGCTACTCAAGTTGAAATTTTCGTTACGGCCCATTACCTTCAAACATATATATATATATAGGGGAAGACAGAGTAGGGGAAGACAGAGGAATTGGTAAATATACATGTGTTAAAAATGCTGGATGTAGTGTAGTGGATTATGTGTTATGCCGTCCATATTTAATGAACTATTTAACAAAATTTATAATTGATGAACCAAATATTTTGTCAGATCATTGTGTTTTACATTTTTCATTAGGAAATATGCTCTCATCAGATTCAGAAAAGAATTATGAAATGGATGACAATTTAGAATATACTAATTATCATTATAAATGGAATACTGATAAAGCGGATATATACTCAGACATGCTTAAAAGCGATAGTAATAAACAGAAATTAGATAGTATAACTGTAAATATATCATCAGTACTTAACCATGATGAAGTTGATAACAATATTGATTGTTTCTATAATTACATCGATAATATTTGTAGCCCGTTGTTTAAAAAAAAATTAAGCAGTGATAGAAACACTAGCAGAAAGCATGCGAAGCCATGGTTTGATGGTACTTGTAAAGAAAAACAAAATCTGTTTTATGAGAAATTAAATTACTATAGGAAAGACAAATCAGAAAGTAATAGAAAGCACATGACACAGGCCAGGACAGAATATAAAAATTTAATAAGAAATAAAAAACATAATTATGATAAAGGAACAACACTTAAATAAGAAAAAATGAGATTTCAAAATGCCAAAGAATATTGGAAATTACTAAAAAATCTTACGACTAGTAAATCTTCAACTAAATTAACAGCTACAAACTTTGCTGTTTATTTTAAATCAATAAATGATCATGATTCTGTTTTCTTTCAACCTGACGAAGATGTTTTAGAGTTTAACGAACGGTACCTAAACGGCGAATTACAGGTTATGTTTTCTGAACTGGACAATGAAATCTCGCTCGAGGAAATAAAAAAGGCATGCAGAGAATTGCGCTGCGGACGATCCGGCGGCCCAGATTTTATAATAAACGAGTTTTTTAAATATGGAATTGATTATATAATTGGTTATTTATTTGAACTGTTTAATACAATTTACGATTTGGAATACTTTCCGGAAAAATGGACAGAGGGATATATTGTACCATTACACAAAAAGGGTAATGTAAATGAGGTGGAAAACTATCGGGGAATAACGTTATTTAGCCATTTTGGTAAACTCTTTACACGAATACTAAATAACAGATTGAATAAATGGGCAGAGGATTATCATATTTATGTTGAGGCGCAAGCGGGTTTTAGAAAGAACATGGGGACAGTAGACAATATATTTATTCTACATGGTGTTATAAATCACATTTTAAATGATAATAAAAAACTGTACGTAGCATTTATTGATTTTAAAAAGGCTTTTGATTACGTTGTTAGGGATATCGTCTGGTATAAACTAATTAAATACGGTGTTAGGGGAAAAATACTAAATGTCATTAAATCCATGTATAGTAATGTCAAATCAAGAGTTAAATACAATCAACAACTTAGTGAAGATTTCTCATGTACATTCGGAGTAGCTCAGGGTGAGTGTCTTTCACCTTTTTTGTTTTCTATGTACGTTAATGATCTAGAAAACACGTTGAGTTTAAAGGGTTTTCAAGGTGTAGATGTAGGGATGCTTAAATTATTATTATTGTTATATGCAGATGATATAATTTTATTTTCAGAATCCGAGAAGGGATTACAGGATGGTTTAGAAATACTTATATATTATTGTGACAAATGGTGTCTAACAGTTAATGTAAATAAATCTAAAATTGCTATTTTTAAGAAAGGTGGAAGGAACAGATTAGGTGTTAGCTTTAAGTATGATAATTTAGAATTAGAAATAGTAAATAAGTTCAGCTATCTCGGAATAGTTTTTACCACTGGTGGGTCCTTTTCTGATTCATGCGATACATTATCAGGACAGGCGCTAAAAGCAATTTTTAAACTTAACAGTTATCTATATAAATTTACAGATATATCAGTAAGTCACACACTAGACTTATTTGATAAACTTGTATCGCCTATATTATGTTATGGTTCAGAAGTCTGGGGATATATACAAGCTGATCAAATTGAACGGGTACATTTAAAATTTTGCAAAAAGTTGTTAGGTGTTAAAATCCAAACCCAAAATAATTTTATTTACGGTGAGCTTGGTAGAATGTCTATGAGGCAACACAGATTTGTTTCAATGATAAAATATTGGTTTAAGGTTCTGAGATGCAGTGATTCTAAATATGTAAAACTTACGTACAATATGATGTTAGCTGATATGCAGAACAATCCAAATAAATCATCATGGGCAACAAATATAAAAAATATGTTAGAAAATTTGGGTTTCTATCATGTTTGGTTGAACCAAGGTGTAGAAAATGTAAATGTGTTTATAAGTTTATTTAAGCAAAGGCTAAAATATTGTTTTACACAAAACTGGTCCGAACAAATTGAAAACTCTACTAGAGCTAGAAGCTTTAAACTTTTCTCTGAGTTTGACTTTAAAAGATATTTAGACAAAATTACAATAAACAAGTTTCGCTTTGCATTAACAAGATTAAGAGTGTCATCTCACAGGTTAGAAATCGAGACAGGCCGTTGGCATAAACCAAATAAGACTCCATTAAATGAAAGAAAATGCCAATTATGTAACACTCTAGAAGACGAGTTTCATTTTTTACTCGAATGTCCCCTTTATTCTGATCTTAGGGTACAATATATTAAAGCTTACTATTGGAAACGCCCGAATATACCAAAATTTATAGAATTAATGAAAAATGAAAATGTTAAAACAATAAGAAATATTTCGAACTATACATACAAAGCATTCTTGAAGAGAAATAGTATGTTCTATTTGAATTAGGACGGAATAAGATTTCATAATAATTTTAAAAGTCACTTTTGATTAATTTGATTGAGATTAGGAAGTATATGTTTTTCTATAAGTCCAACATTTTGTTTGCTTACTTATTTATTTATCTATTTATTTTATTTTATTGTTTTAACATAAATGATGTATTGTTCATGCGTTAATCTACACATCCAATTTCTTGCATTTCGTTTCGGCAAGATCTTAACTTCATGTGTCATGATTAAGGCAAATATAAAAACGAATTGTATATTTCCGTGTAATATTGACTAGGAATGTTACCTAGATTTTAACCTCATTGTATGAGGTTAAATAGTTTTGAGTAGTTGTAATGCACTGGGACATATATTATTATTATAATTATTGTTATCATTTTGTTAATTAAGTTAGTAGATGTATACTGATAGGCCTATGGCTTTTTATATTAATAAACTATCTATATATTTGATTATAAAATAACAAATGTGTATTCATCAGATGGACAATAATAAATATATTACATATACTGGTAAAAGGAATGCCAGCAAGCCATTGACTGTTAAATTATAAATATGATGTGTTTTGTATTGTATACTGATAGGCCATTTGGTCTTTTGTATTAATAAAGTTTACATATTACATATACTCAGTATTGACCAGCTTTCCAATGGCTTAAGCATTCAGGAGATATTCTGGAACCATTTCATAGTGATCACAAAACTGCTATATATCGTTATCATAAAAATGAAAACCATTATGATGTGGTAAGATCAACTATACAGAAAAGACCTTCACAGAATATCAGTACTGATGAAGGTGCCAAACCAGAATCTCACAGAGGAAAACAAAAAGGAAATTCAATTCTTAAAATAAACTACAGAAATAAATACTGCAGATAGACAGCAATACATGAAAGAGTACAAACAAAAAAGACTTGATAGTGACTTTGTACAGTTGGAAGAAAGAAAATCAAATATAAAACGAAGACAGAATGCAGAGTTTGTGGATTTTCAAACACAATTAAATAAAAACAAAACAGAAATGATCACAATTATGTTGAAAAGGAAAGAAAATCAAATGTAAAACGAAGACAGAATGCAAAGGTTATGGATTTTCAAACACAGTTAAATAGAAAAAACAACAGAAATGACCCCAATTATATTGAAAAGGAAAGAAAATCAAATGTAAAACGAAAACAGAATGCAGAGTTTGTGGATTTTCAAACACAGTTAAATAAAACAAAACATAAATGACCCAAATTATCGCGCAAAACTATTACATATGATTGACTCGTATGAATTGAATGACGTATGGATAATTTTTAACCCTACAAAACAAACATATACTAGGCATTCAATACACGACCGACAGTTTTCTGCCGACTAGATTATTTTTTAATCTCAAGCAATCTTATGAAATGCATTACTCGAGCAGACATTCGAAGTAGCTATAAATCTGATCACTCAATATCTAGCATTAATATACAACTGCAAGATACACCAAGGGGTCCTGGATACTTTAAACTGAACACAAGTTTATTACTCGATAATGAATATCAAACAAAAGTAAAATGTGGAATAAATGAGAAAAAATAATAAAGAGGCAAACCCAAATACTATATGGGAACTGGTTAAAGGTACTATCAGAAATAACACTATTCAATATGCAACAAAGAAAAAGAAATTAGAGGATGAAAGCTGTAAACAAATTCAAAGTGAAACTGAAGAGTTAGAACACAAATATTCAGAACTCAACGAAACCCAATCTGTAGAACAAATAAATACAAAACAGAGTAATTAAATAAGTTTTATGAAAAGAAGACAAATGGAATAAAAACTAGAATAAAGGCACAGTATTTAGAAAGTGGAGAAAAAATGTTCTACTACTCATGAGTCTTGAAAAACACAGAGCAGAAAGAAACGTAATAAACGGATTAAACATAGTACAAGAACTTACTGGTCAAAAAACAAATTAAATAAATGCAGAACGTCAATATTTTATTAAAAACTTTTATTTTAAGTAAAACCGAATTTCAATTTTATTCAAAGTAACGTTTGTAAATTATCAGATGAAGACAAACTTACTGTAAAGGCATTATAACGGAAAGAGAATGTAAAACTGCAATAAAAGATTTTAAAAATGGGAAAAGTCCGGGCTCAGATGGGATTTGCGTTGAGCTCTATAAATTATTTTGGTCTGAAATAAAATACAGTCTTATAAATACATTAAACTATTCGTTTGAAAACGGAAATTTAACCGAACTTCAGAACTTGTTGCAGATTTGTTTTGTACTTCTATGAAAGAGATTTTATATTGAGTTTGTCACCTGCTAGCCAGGGTGAAATTATTGATGCCTTTAATAATACTTCTGGGTATCTTGATGACATGCTCAATATTGATAATCCGTTCTTTGCTCATATGGTTACTAACATTTATCCACCAGAGCTCACGTTGAATAAAGCCGACAGTTCGGATACAGTAGCAGCATTTCTCGATCTTCATCTCTCGATTTCAAATGATTGTATTCATACTAAAATCTATGATAAGAGAGATGATTTCAATTTTAACATCGTTAACTATCCACACCTGGATGGAGATGTACCTCGTGCTACCTCATACGGGGTGTATATCTCCCAGCTCATTCGATTTGCTAGAGCGTGTAATGGAAAAGTACAACACCAACATTAAAACACTTCTGGGACTAGGCATATCACAACCCTCATTTTATGGAGATGTGGTCTATAAACTTCGAAAGTTAAAGGGGTCTGACGGGATTCCTGACCGCTTTACAAATTTAATCAGGAAGTTCGTCAGAGATATAACCCTTTGGTTTTACAGCGCACTGCATGCTTAGTGATTGACCCCTCTACAGTCAGTCATTACGCTTCACTTTTCACTTGTGCGATGACTGGACTACCTCTTGGGACTCTATGATTGTACCTACTGAAACCCCAACTAAGGGAGGTGGGTGCATGAGCTTTCGTCCCTCGGGTTTTCTGGTCGTACCCTAGATTGGTGTTCTCTTTAGCTGCAACTACTATGGTTGTTCAGTACGATTCTGGATACATCCTGAGATGTTTATTATTTTGTATGTGTTTCTTTAGTTTCTTTAGTTAGTTTCTCTGGATGCGGACTTTATTGTTAGAGAATTCCTTTTGATATGAAGTTTTGTTTAAACTGTCTTGTCTATTTGGGCGCTGAAGACAGGGTAATAGCGAGGATTGTGCGCATATAAAATCGATTCAAGCTAACCAGTAGGCCTTATTGCCTACTGACCGTTCCAAGTCGGTAACCCTGTCTTCACCACCCTTTCTGTTGTTTTTTGTCTCTTACATTGTATTATCAAGTCCTTGTTTGCAGTACAGTGCGGACCTACGACAAAGGGTCAGTTGGAGGCTGAAAATCACTTAAATAAGAAGGACAATGACAAAAAGGTTATATATGAATTTGAATACTCTACTCCTAAGGACAACACAGTTATGAGAACTTGAACGCAAATGTTTACGCAAATTTTCACGCAAACTTTGACGCAAACTTTAACATATTGCCTTATAACTTTCTTGTCCTTGGGAGTAGAATGTTCAAATGTCATTTATAACCTTCTGGTTATTGTCCTTCTTAATGCCAATAACGTTCAGCCCTCCAACTGACCCTGAGTCGAAGTCAAGGTCACATAAATATATGTGACGTCAATATTTGCGCTAAAATGTGCGTGTCAGTACATGTATTTAAGTCACATTGATTCGGACCCAGGGTCAGTTATTGGCATTAAGACGGACAATGCTCAGGAGGTTATATATGAAATTTGAACATACTATTCCCAAGGACAAGAAAGTTATACAATATGTTGACGCCGTCGAGCCCGCCAACGGTAGCGGCGCCTATGTCTCGCATTTGCTACTATTAGGGGAAATACAGTATTTAAGTGTTATTTCTGATAACAAATCAATATCAGATAATCCATGAAAAAGAACCATAAGAGCTTGGATAACATATCATCATTTCTCTATGATGAAATCATGATTGAAAATGGGTCAGATCCAGAGGTTTTAAGACCTTATTATGATTCCACCGGATGAGTCGACATTTAATGATCCATCTGTTCAATTCCTGTAACAGCTAGCACTCTACAGGGAATAGAACAGAAATATCCACTAAAGTGGTCTCTTAATGTCGAAGTAAGTGCAACTGGGTGACACCCGAGACATTAACTACATAAGGGCATGTGCAGTATTGAGGCTGGAATAGAAAATGAGCAGAAAGATGAGCAGCAAAGCCTATTGACTGTAATGGGCTTTAAAACAAGAGGGCCACAATGGCCCTAAAAAAGATGACAAAACTGTCAAATGAAGCTTATCATTTTATAACTGAATTAGATCACGCAGTCACTGGCGTGCCATTGCACATTCCTGTCTTAAAATGTCGCCCATCTTAAAGTCTTCATGCCCACTAAGTGTATAATTATATAGTTAATGGGTGGGGATCTTAACGGTTTCCAATTAATGACCCAGGGGCTTTGTTCTCAGGGTTGGGGATAGACCTCAGGACGGATGCTTTATGGATGGTTGTCTTCGCCGCCTGTTTATGTCCAATTATGTATATATGGTTATTGGGTGGGGATCACAACAGTTTTCGAGTTATGACCACGGGGTTATGTCCCCAGTGGTGGGGATAGACCACAGGGCCAATGCTGGTTGGATGGTTGTATCCGTCTGTTCATGTCCAATAAGTGTATATATGATTATAGGGTGGGATCTCAACGGTGTCCAAGTTATGAGACTCTGGGGCTATGTCCCCAGGGGTGGAAATAGAACCCAGGGCCAGTGTGTATGTAATACGAAGGATGATAGTCCCTCCACACTCATAACCACCAAGGAATCTTGGTAAAGCTGGGCACAGTGGAGTTTAGACTGGCCAAGGGTCAATGCTTGTTGGATGGTTATATACTGTCTGTCCATGCCAGTAATTATATATATGGTTCTCAACGTTTTCAAATTATGATCCCGGAGGTTATGTCACCAGAGGTGGGGATACTGTTCTAAAGATCTTCATTTATAACTCAAAAACTTCATAACTTAAAACTGTAACTTCCGGGGTGGGGCCAGATGTTAAATGGAAAATATTATACCTTTAGCTCTTTTAGTTTCAGAGGTTTTCCTATATAGCCCTATGTAAAACTGTGACGCCAGATTTGACTCCAGTGTCACTATTTGAACAAACTTTGTAGAGGACCATAAACTGATGCTACATGTAATATATGAAAGCTCTGTGTCTTGTGGTTTCAGAGAAGAGGTATTTTTCCTATAAACGTCTATGCAAATATGCAATACATGTATCCATATATACAAACTTTGGACTCCCGGGACGCATCTGTTTTTGATCCAAGGGATTTCATTTGAACACATTTGATAGTCCAGGGGTTGGTGATCATTAATAAAGAAAAACTGTAGAAATCTGTTCAGTGGTACTTGAGAAGAAATGATGTTATGGCTTCAAACTGTTATGGCAACGTCTTCCATCTTGGAACCAAGTTTGAAAACCATGACATAGAGATCATCGATGTGAAGATTTGTCAAATTGACTGAGCGGTTTCTAACAAGAATTTGTTTGAAGAAGTTGCTAACGATGAACAACGGGCGAAGAGTGATTTGTTTATTCTCTTCTTGCTCTGGCTTCTGCCAAGTCATCGAATACCTTCATTGTGGCTTTCTAGGCTTTTTTGTATTTATATATACACGAGCATCTAGGTGTTTTACTTATAATGCCTTTTAACGCTGCCTTGTTGGTTAGAGAATATTTCATGGCGGGGATTTCTTTAGTTACACTGTTTGCGTGTTTGTTTTTGTGTTTAGTGATTGACTGTCGTCATTGAATGCTACTTTCCCTGTCCGATTTTTATATATTTCCTTTATTTTTTGAATAGATCACCATGATTCGAATAGATCACCTTGAGCTACCGCTTCAGGTCATCTAACAATATCCGTGACTTTGCATCAGTCACTATATAACCGAACTGTTATCACAAAATTGATTCTGCATATCTTGATAGTATTTTTCACGTACCTTGCTACAAGTTCGAAAGAAGGGACATACAAATCTATGGAGGTGGCGTAGCATCGTTCATCAGAACTGACATTCCACCTAGACGAAGGATGGACCTTGAGGATGATAGTCCAGAGAATATTACCTATGAGTTAATTCTCAACAAAACTTAATGGTAGATAATTTGTGTTTATAGACCGCCTAGTATGAATAACTTTGATTTTACAAATAGTTTTACTTGTACGATTGATAAATGTCTAACAAAAACCGAAAATATTTTAATAACTGGTCACCTGAATTATGATTTATTGAGCGAAATGAAAGGCACACCCCTTGTAGGACTGATTGATCTGTTTGATCTGACAAATTTGATTTTAAAACCGAACTGTTTCATGAAAAATATGATACCGTCACTTTTAGATGTATTTCTTATAAATTCTAAGAGACTTTGCATGAAATCATTAAATTTCCCTACAGGGGTCAGTGACTGCCATAATATGATCAGCACTGTAATAAATAATACCATTATTAGAAATGAAAAGCAACAAATAACTTATAGAAGTTTCAAGGGTTTGGACTCTGATGCACTTATAGAAGATGTGCATAGTATAAAAGTCCCTGAGGCATGTGTGGCAGAAGATACCAATGTAAACGTTGTTTATAACAAATTCGAGTCTGATATAGTAAATATTTTTGATAAACATGCACCAATATAACAGACATATAGGATAACCACACAATTACTATATATGAATAGTGAATTTAGAAAAGCAATAAACAAACAGAAAATGTTTAATCATAATTTTTTAAAATGTAAAAATCCAAAGACATGGGAGGACTACAGAAAAAGTAGAAATTATGTAAATAAGTTAAATAAAATGTCTATTAATTATTACTTCCAGGAGAGATGTATAGGCGGCAGCAAATCTTCCGAATTTTGGAAAACTATTAAACCATATATGTCTAAAAAAATCAACAAATACACAACACAAAATTATTTTAAATGAAAAACAATATTATTGTCTTAGAAAATAGTGATGTAGCGGAACTTTTTAATGACTTTACACAAATGTGGCCAAGGACATTGGTAAATATTACAGTTTTGACAAAAAATGACCACCCAAGTCTTAAGAAAATAAATGGCAAACATTTTAATACAGATCTTTTTTCGATTTTAAACCTACAAATGAGACTACTATCTTAAAGATTATTTGATCTAAAGAAGGCCACTGGGGCTGACAAAACTTCAGTAAAACTTATGAAAGCTGGGAAACAAGCTATGGTCACCCCTATCACAAATCTGGTGAATATGTCAATTTCATCTATTAGTTTTCCAGACAGACTTAAAGACAGACAGACTTAAAGAAATCCATGTCACTCCTGTCTTTCAGAAAAAGGAGACAATGGATAAGTCCAACTATAGACCAGTCAGTATTTTACAAATCCCTTCAAAAATATTTGAAAAGTGTTATCAACACAGTTAACAACTTATTTGGAAAACATGTTCCATATTATGTGCCTTTCGAAAACATCATGGCTGTCAAACTAGTTTGTTAAAGTTGTTAGAGGACTGGAAACAAGCTATAGATAAAAATGAATGTATAGCTGCAATTTTAATGGATTTATCTAAGGAATTTGACTGCCTACCGCACGATATAATGTAAATTATCAGCATATGGCCTTTCAAAACAAGCGGTTAATTTATTAGAATCGTATCTTACAAACAGAAACAGCAAATAAAAATTGATGGGGTTGTTAGTATTTGGGGCAAAATTAAAAAGGGCATTCCTCAAGGATCTATACCAGGTCCATTGCTATTTAATATTTTTATTAATGATATATTCTATTTTATTGAACACGGAACCCTTTATAAGTATGCAGATGGTAATACTCTGTCTTTTAATTTTCAAAACTTCTATGAGGTCATACACTTGCTTCAGAAAGAAAGCAAAATTATAATAGACTGGTTTCATTTTAACTGTATGCAGGCCAATCCAGACAAATTTCAGGCCATCGCTGTAGGTAAAAAGACCGTAAATAAATCGCCAGATTGTAACTTAGGCAGTACAAACATATCATGTGTTGAGGTTTTGAAACTGTTAGGGTTGATATCGATTGCAAACTTAAGTTTGACTATCATATTGGAAATCTATGTACAAAAGCTGCTCAGCAAGTAAATGTATTAAAGCGCATAGGGGGTAAATTAAATAAATTAAACAAGTTAACAATCTTTCATATCTTTGTAATGTCAAATTTTAACTTTTGTTCTCTTACATGGCACTTTGGCTCTGAAACCAACCCGATGTTTTAAAAAAACACACCAAGAACGTGCACTTCGTTTTGTGTATAATGATTACCGTTCATCATATACTGCTCTTCTAGAAACGCAAATATACCAACATTACATATACGTCGTATGACAACCATGGCTCTTGAAACCTTTAAACTTGTAAATCAAATTGCTGCCCCAATGCTGAGTAATATTGTTGTTAAAAAGAATACCAAATATAAGTTTAGATACTCAAATGTATTGCAGGTACCTAGCGTAAAGACTGTAATCCTGGATAGGGCCTCTAGAGCACAGGATTCAGCATACACGGGAACAATGCTTTTTATGTGCTTTTGTATTTATATTTTAGTATACTCATGTGCTTACTATTTTTATGTTGTCTGCTTTCCATGTGCTAATAAGTCACTTTTTCTAGTTTCCGCTTGTTAACGTGTTGTATGCAGTGTATAGTTAATTACGTATTCTGCTTTGCTCTTATGTTTTTGTTTTGCTGGCAAATGAACTGATTTCAATAAATATGCTTGTGTATATCTTTTGAAACAATCCATGCATGCAGCTAGTGTCAATCAGTGCATTTCATACCTGGTATGAGGTGATAGCAATTTTAGCATTTTTTTGATATATAGTCTTTGCTCCATATTGCTAATTTCAGAATTTTACAAAAATATCTTAAACAGTTATTAACAGAGAGTAGCATGTCTCATGTGCATGATTTGCCCAGGCTGCCCTCTGTAGGATAGACACTGACTGTATAAGTTTTAAATTTAAACTGTAAATAACTATGATTATGTATATGTATGAATGGTCACTAAGTAATAGATAGAGTCTGTTTTTGTAGCATGGTGTACTTAGTAACACTGCGACGTCATCGTGACCGTATTCTAAAGTCCAGTATCTGGTAGTTGTAGTACGGTATAGCCAAGTCCCTTTAGCTACCCTAAGTTAAACGATTTAATGCTCTGCATTCATCAAAGGAATGTCACCCACCATGTTACAATTCTATTTGCCGTTTCTAGGACCTTTAAAGATGTGTACTATGGTACTCAAGATCTGTGTTTTAAATTGTGATTATCTCAGATTGTATGCTTGATTCAGTCTTACTGCAATATTTCGTATGTGTCGTGCTCGGCCGTTTCCAAGGGTCCAGTATCGTACTCTTTTTTTTATAGCACAGTGGTTTTGCTTGTGCAGTGTGGCGGCAGTAAAACATCTCCCCGCGCTTGCAATCAGTACTGTTATTCATTCGATCTTTGGAGATCGCTGAGCCCGATACTTATATTTAGTGATCGGTGGTACATTTTCAATTTCCTTTGTTTTCTTACTTAATTTTCGATTCGGTGGTTCCACTACTACGGCCGATAAAAGGCTCTGGGTATTGTTTAACCACTCATAGGATATGTTGTCTGCTTTTTAATTTAGTTAAAATACAGTCTTTTGGCTGTTACTTGTGATACGCAGACTTCATAACCGCTGCTCCCACCTAAATGCATTTTTGTTTATTTCGCTCTTCGGGGCATACAATTTTATTAGATCCTGGTACCATACGCCGCTGGATATAGGGGATGAAATAAAGATACAAATATTGCTATATCCACCGCCATATGCTAGCAATCTTCGGGATGGTTAAAATTCTGTACTGTTGATTTTTATGAATATTGAGCTCTGCTCAACAAGGGCTAGAGGGCGTGAGCGGTAGCTAGCATATTTCACTACCGCTCATGAACAGTCTCAATCAAACCGAGACTGCAACATTTCGTATGTGTCGTGCTCGGCCGTTTCAAAAGGTTCATTATCGTACTCTCTTTTACATGTATATATGTATGCATTCTTAACTTTCAGCCATTATACGTTGTTGGTACTGTTTATTTTTGTTGTTAATAGTTGGTTCAAAAGCTCATAAGAGCTTATGCTGTCTCATTGTATGTCTTGTCGATTCGAAATAAATCTTATCTTATCTTAATGCATTTCTATCAAGACAGTCAAAGTCACGATACGTCGATGTATCATTACATCACTACCTATTTATTCCCAAATACCACAAATTACGATTATTAAGCGACCAATCACAAGCTGACTAGACGACTTTTCTATCAGCCAATTAACAACGGATGATGTCCCATCATAATAAATACACCTTCTCTGAGTAACTGTTATCAATTAAATCAGATAGATGTAATTGCAAAATATGTCTTGTAACAAACATCCTTAATTGCAACATTCTCAGTCATTTTAAATGAATGATAGAAGACGAGTATTCTGGTTTGATCTGTCTCACGAGATGTTTAATTACAATAATTGACCTTTACAAACGAAACTTGCACAATTTCTAAGTCAAGTTGAAATAGGTTTTACAGTGCACAAACAATTTGGTGCCAACAGGAAGGAACATTCCAGGTCTAACCTCCGGTTAAATGATATAAAAAAAAGAAGCTTAATTTACCTTAAACCTGTTCACCTGCAGAAATGCAGATCGAGTTGCTGCAAAATTCTGTTGTATTGATGCAGCCACTATCACTTTTGTTCTGCCACCACTCACACAATACTGGAATGATACTGAAGATCTTTAATGAACAGGACAAAACAATATATAAACAATAAACGTGGAAATTCCACGAAAACCAGATGTTCCATTTGAAATGATATTACAGTACCAGTAAGATGAAAACGAATTAACAAAATATTTTTTCTAAAAAAACAGCAAAAAAACAGCAAATTACATAAATGAAGTTGTTGAAGTTCTAGTATTGAAGTGATACAAACATACAATATAGAATTAATAGAATGACATGTGAATCACAAACATAAAATGCATACACAGTAAATGAGGTCTGTAAAGAAAGAAAATATAGATATAAAAATCGAACAGGAAAAGTAGCATTCAAGGACGACAATCAACCACAAATACACACAGAAACAAAAAACTTTAAAGATTAATATAATGGCAAATAAGACATCACAAACACAAAATGGTTGACAATAGGGCTACCGCCTTGAAACGGTGAGTGGCAAAAAATGCCGCTGGGCTTTTAAACCAGGTTATAACCTCACACTTACACTACTGTCAAAGATTTGTTAGTAAGGCAAATATAAGCTACATACACAGCAAGTTTCGTTGCAATATGTTATTCCAACTTAAGTAATTGAGCGAAAATTGTTGCTGTACTTTTAGTAATAATGGCCTTGACCCGAGTGCAATCCCATGCTTCTTTTCCATAAAAGATACCTACACAGCAAGTTTCGTTCCAATATCTCATTCCAAACTAAAGTTATTGAGCGAAAACTGTTTTCTATTTTTTAGTAACAATGACCTTGACCTTGACCCCAGTGACCCCAAATGCAATCCCAAACTTCCTTTTGATATAAGGCGCCTACAAAGCAAGTTTCATTCTAATATATCATTCCTTACTTAAGTTATTGAGCGGAAACCGTTTTTCTATTTTTAGTAACAGTGACATGACCTTGCCCCAATGACCCATAATGCAATCCCAAGCTTTCATTCCATATAACCTACATACCCTGCAAGTTTCAACGCAATATCTCATTTCTAACAAAAGTTATTGAGCGGAAACTAAGAGTTTGACGCCGCCCGCACGCCCGCCCGCCAAACGAAATACCCCCAATCTAATAACCAAGGAAAATCTGGTTAAAAAATGAAACATGACTTTTGAGTATCATCACCACTCTGTCTGGATAAGCAGTGACCCTATTCTTGTCCGAGAACCACAAGGAGCAACAAATTGTATACTAATCTGCTCAAAGTACCAAGATTTCAATTTGACATTAATGTACGGTTTTACCAATAGCATACAATTCAACAATTAATGTTGTTTTAAGATTTAAATACATTTTATCATTCTATACTCAACATTTATATACTTAAACCATATAAAAGAAATCATAATTATCCTTCATCTGGATTCAAAATTAAGACAAAAAAGGTTTGGTGCTATGCAAACTGTGCGTAGTATACTTAGGCATAATGAACACTAAAAGACTGATGTTGTTTATCGCTAACCTCTCACATTTCTGAGAATATAAACCTGGCCACTAATGGACAATTTATCACACACAGACTTCTCCCTATAAACTGTAACCCCATTGTTAGCTCATTCCCTGGCAGTGTTGCCATCCGCATCCACACTGTGGATAAATTAATCTTTGTAATTCAATCAGCGAAAATATTAACTAGTGTTATTACCAAAGTTTGTAAGATTGTATTACATACAGAAAGGTCCAAACTACTGCCATTCCTGGTCAAAATTGGTGTTAAGTGGCAAGGAAATAAGTCCCAGAAAAATCGATTAACACGTGACTGATAAATAGCCGCTGAATCAATATGGAAGATTTTACATATGACTGATATGTGACTTATATAACAGTCAACCTGTGTTATTGGTCACAGGGTCATTTGGTCAGTCAACAAAATGGAACATTCTACAAATTCATATAAGCTATTGTATTATTATCATGGACACAGGACACTGATTTCCATTTTCAACCTATATATGGTTTCCGCTTAATGTCTGGACTGCAGAGAAGTAAAACATTCTAGGCTTCTAATTAAGCCGTGACACCATATATTGACGATATCTCACACATTAAAGAAATTAAGCCATCAAATAACAGAAAAATTATACTACAAAACTGTTTATCAGAACTTTATACAGGTGTTCCGATCATATAATAATGTATATGTGCCGAAAGTCTATGTTTATTCACAGGTTCTTAAACTACCGATGACAGATATCATATTCACGTACTCCGTGATGACTATAGTGTCGATAAAGAGTTACCTCGTTTTTCTAGAGATAAAAACACCAAATTTAAGGTTATTTGTTACTTAACTTTTTAAAGCAGTCAGGACTAAGAGTAGCTAATGAAAATTAAAGACCAATTTCACTTCTTAATTGTGTATACAAAATTGCCTCGGGTGCCATAGCCAATAGATTTAAATCTACACTTGACAAATTAATTCATAGGGATCAATCTGGTTTTATTGCAGGTAGATATTTAGGTGAAAACACCAGATTTATATATGATATTATGCAATATGCAGAAGAAAAAAATCGAAATGGACTTGTTCTTCTAGTGGATTTCGAAAAAGCGTTCGATTCACTTTCATGGGCATTTGTTTACAATGTGTTGAAGTTTTTTGGATTTGGAAAGTGTATTATTTCATGGATAAAATTATTCTATAAAAATGCCAAATTAACGGTTAATCAAGGCGGTAATCTATCAGAATTTTTTAATATTGGGCGGGGCTGTCGTCAAGGTGATCCATTATCACCGTACATTTTTATCCTATGTGCAGAAATCCTTGCTATCAAAATAAGAAGTAACAACAATATTAAGGGAATCAATGTTAATGGTACAGAAGTTAAACTGTCACAATACGCAGATGATACATCTATGGGTCTAGACGGATCTCCATCTTCACTTAGAGAATTATCGAAATATGCAAAATACTCTGGTTTAAATGTAAACTTTGATAAAACACAAATAATATGGATAGGCAGAAAAAAATATAGCCAAGACACAATTAAAACTAAGTGGAAATTATCAAAATATGGAAAAGAAGATATTTAACTCCATTAGGGAAAATAACAGTAATCAAATCACTACTCGTACCAATATTAAACCATCTTTTTGTATCTCTTCCAAATCCTACAGAATCAATTATAGCAAACATTAATGGCATACTGTACGAATTTCTTTGGGAAGGTCCAGCAAAAATAAAAAAACACAGTCATAGTAAAGCAATATTCAGAGGGAGGTCTCAACATGATAAACTTAAAGGCTTTTATCTTCAGTCTAAAATCCACATGGATAAGAAGACTAATTATGGGTGAAGGTAAATGGAAACATGCAGTTGAAAGTTTCATTGATATTAAAAAATTAGCAGTTTTAGGCAAATGCTAATGTGAAACAATAATGAAGAAAACTAATAATAAATTTTGGATTGATGTTTTATCTGCTTTTGCCGCAGTCATTAACAGTAGTAAAATTAAATCTGTAGATACGTTTTTATTAAGTCCTATTTTTTACAATAACAGTATTTTAATTGACAGTAAGCCAGTATATTATAAAAATTGGTTTGATAAAAATATTTACCTAATAAATGACCTATTTAAAGATAATGGAGAACTATATTCCATTAGACAATTCGAAGATATGTATGGTTTAAAAACAGATTTCTTACAATACAGTGGCTTAATATCAGTTATTAAATCCTTTCAAAAGAAGATATTGAAAACAACAGTTTCAAGTAAAATGCCACTTCCAAATATACCTTCAAACATCATCCATTCATCCAAAACAGAAAAGGTTGCAAAATATTTTACAATATTCTAAATAAAAACAGCGACAAACCAACATTAAAATTAAAATGGGAACTTAGTTATGACATAGAGGAAGACACATGGACAGATATATATGCTTCACCATTCAAAAGTACAATGAGCACAACGTTGCAATGGTTTCAGATTAGAATAAATCACAGATTACTTCCAACTAATCTTTACTTACACAAAATAAAAATAAAAGATACCCCCTTATGTTATTCTTGTAACGAAGAAGAGACCATAACTCACATGCTATGGACCTGTCCCACAACACAAACTTTCCTTCAACAACTACAAAGAATACTTGTATCAAAACAAATAATACTGCCATTTACAGAAGAACTTTTTATATTCAACATTGGAAAATGCTTAACAAAGATTGAGTTGCAAATATTGCTAGAAATCAAATATTATATTTTTTGCTCAAAACGACAAAACACACCATTATCCACAAAAATGTAGAACAATTTAATAAAGATTGGGAGATGCTAAAACAAATATTTAACTAGGTACATAACATTATCAAATTAAAATACTCACCTCCACTGAACCAAGAACTGGCTTTTTTTTTTCATTTTGTACATCGATTAAATCAGAAAATTCAAGACATGGACCACACAGGTAGTTTTTAAAATTATTACATTTCACTTCATTTTTTTTTTCTTTGGACTAAAAATAACTTCCCCATTGCAAATCTCATTATTTTATTATAAAGCAAACATACAGTAACTTTCAAATGTTGTTCTACAATAATAAATATATATTTTGTAAGGTGTGGCAAGGGATGGTCCTCCCCGACCCTTGTCTCACCATGTGACGGGGAGATTAAACGGGTCATCTTAAGATGGCTGAAAAAAAAAAAAAAAAGAGTAGCTAATGGCAGTTTTTCATCATTTTACGTAAATCATAGTAACCAATTAACGGATCACTGTTTAACAGAGTTTTCATTAATTAGCTGCGTGTTTCGCTGACAACAATGAGTCCTTAAAAAAGCAGGAATTGGAAAATAATGAAACAATTAATGGTTTTTATAAAAGGGATAGTAGCAAAAAAGATCAGTATATTACCGGTGTATCATCCAAATGTTTGCTGAAACTTTTGCCAGACTATCCAACAACATGGATTATATCATATCAAACCAGGATATCGATGATTCAGTTAATTCCTTTATCCGCTCTGTCGACTCAATTTTTGAAAAGAAAACTCATCTGACCGGTAAATTTTATGGTCAGTCAAAGGGATATAACCTAATGTTGAAGCAGATTGTAAGGATCAAAGGGCAGCTTTTTATCGATACTTAAAACCTATTCCGTAATGACAAAAGAGGCCCAAGAGGGCCTGTGGACGCTCTACCGGCTAACACGGCTCTTATATCAAGGGTTGTCGACACAAAATTCCCATCAGTACTTCTTTTAAAACATTGCAAAAACAACAGGGCTAGAATGGCCTTAGATCGCTCACCTGGTAATCATGGGCAATAAGTCTCTTGTGTCTCGTCTGGCATGGGTATTTTTTAATTTGTCCTACTTTCTTCTATGAATAAAATTTCATAAAAATGGGTGGGTGGGAGGGAGTGTGAACAAGACTTAATATGTCATTTTTCAGCAAAACAAGGGCCATAACTCTGGTGTTACTAATCCGATATGGCTGATTTTAGAACTCATCCGAGCTTTCATTGATAAAAAGACACTGGCAAAGCGTAAAGATCCGATTAATAATGAAGTCCCCATCGCGTAAACAAGACAAAAGTTAACGGACGGACGACGGACAACTCACCATCGCATAAGTTCTATAAACGTTTAATCACTTTTATAAAATATTTTAAAGCTTAATGCTTCAAATTCAAAAACTTGAGTAGTATCATGTTATATTATTGGTTCTTAAACAAAATTTGCATTTTGCTCAAGATGTAGTTCATGTTTTGTTTTTAATATTCGTTTTTCATCTTTTATTATTGGATACAAATCCTTACTACCCTTTGTAAATCTAAAACGAAACTTTTCAACATTTGCTCCTTTATAAGTAAAATCTATTTCAAATATAAAACGTCCGGATTTTCTAAGAATAAAATTACGTGGACTGTTATTCATTCCGATCTTTGGAGATCGCTGAGCCCGATATTTACAGATATCAGTAGTACATTCTTAAATACCTTTTGTTTTCCTACTTGAATTTAGAATATGGGGTTCCACTACTACAGCCTTTAAAGTTTCGGAGTATTGTTTAATCACCCTTAGGATATGTTGCCTGCTTTTTAATTTAGTCTGTTGACTCTTACCTGTGATACGCAGGTTTTATAACCGCTGCTCCGAACTAAATTTCATTTTGTTTATTTGTTTTCTCGTTTAGGGCAAAGCGTTTTGTTAAAAACTGGGACCAATCGCGCTGGCCATGGAATGGTGTGAACTCACTGAGGGTACCATGTTCACCGTCATATGAATACCATCTTCGGGATTGCTGTAATATTTTTTAAACCAGGTTCTAGGATGCACCAAACCTCACACTTACCCTACTGTAATCCCAATAAAACGGGACAGTGTAAAGAAAGAAATCCCTGCCATGAACTATTCTCTCACCAAAAATGCAGCATTAATAGACAATATAAGTAAAACACAAAGATGATCGTGTGTGTATAAATACAAAAAAACAATAGCCTAGAAAGACTCAAAGAAGGTACTCAGTGACTTGGCAGAAGCCAGAGCAACAAGAGAGAGAATAAACCATTGAGGGCACGACAAGACAAAATTGCAGACAATGGCAGAAGCCAGAGCAACAACCATTGAGGGCACGACAAGACAAAACTGCAGACAAACATCAAATGTCACCCTTTGGGCTTTAGGTAGACGTCATCATAGGGTCCACAGCCTGTCAGGTCATCGCATAATTAAAGAGGAAAGCATAGTGCCGAACTGTAAAAGGGTCCACCACCAAGCATGCAGTGCGTTGCAAAATGATAGGGTTATAACCTCTTTTGATAAACCTTTTAACAACTATGAAAGAGATCATGGTCATGGACCTTACGAAGTTTGTAAATCACGTAACCACAGAAGTCAGGTTGTGATAGTCCTTGTCGCAGAAGAGTTCTTAAATTACTTTTGTATTTGGAAAGAAGATCATGGTTACGATGATAACATGTTGCAAAGGTTTACGAAGTTTATGGTAAGGGTAACCCTGATGAAGTAGCTTTTTAGTTATACAAAGATTACGAATATTAAAGTCCTCAACTCGAGTACACGCTCTAGAAAAAGAAAAGCGGGACACTTAGACCCCATAAGAAATTACTCTGGGAACATCCCTAAAGATGGTCAATATGGTATGTTACACATTGATTTGAATGAACTTAATGGTCGCATTACTTTTTCAATTCTAAAACTTCTTTATCAGCTTTTGTCATTTCTAATTCGTAAAAGCTTTCGTCAATCTTTTGATTGTTTAAGTCTTTTATTTTGTACGTCACGGAAAGACGGAAGGACGGAAAGACCATTCAGTGGGCCGGGGGTGGGTGCATAAATCCAAATCCGATTTTTTTTAATATTTAGTAGAAAAACTTGAAACCGAAGTGTGAAAATATATTCTTTTAGGTGTGGGTAAAACAATTCTACAAGAGAATGTATACATGGTAATGTTTGCAAAGAATTTAAAAGGCGGCCATAATTGTGTTAAAATGAAAGCATTATTTACACAACCTGGCAGTATGATGTTGTCTTATGATGCCAAATACATATGTGAGATTTCAATCCATTGTGTAGTTTCGGAGACCAAGCTTACAAACCAACTTTAACCTAGACGCAGAAGTATAGATTCTTGTGAATGGCGTGAGGTGTACAGTACTGGTTCTACCCAGAAAAAGTTGGGGGTCTGCCTCCACCACCAAAATAATCGACCTTCATATATAACCTTACATGTGTTGAAAATGACATAAAAATAAAATACAAACAAAATTAACCTAGACGCAGACGACGATCAAGTGATCAAGTTCTTTTTTTTTTCCTTGAAAAAAGTTGAGCTTAAAATCATTGAACAAGAACGAGACTATGATATGCACAGCTCCACTTTATACTAATGCTTCTCACAAGGATTGTTGAAAATCCATCACTTGTTTATAATGACTACTTATTGCTACAAGAAAATGTTACAGACGAACGAACAATGGCTTTTTTTTTTATGTCTCTCCACTTTTCTTTGAAAAGGCATGGACAAAAATATTATTAAAAACAAGTTGAACAATATAGGTAGACATGATTTTAGTAGAATTTCCAATGAATTCTCATGGATTCATAAAACATGCTGAATATACGAGAAAATAATAAATAATGAACAACAAATGATCGTCTCTTCACATAATGTAAATGTCATAGCCAAAGTTTGGAAAATTATGTTCGCGAAAACACGACTGGTTTCGTCCGTTATTTATAACGTTGATGCCTCAGGTATGTAGAAGAAACAATGCATTACAATTAAATGTGTGTATGAATATATTTTGGGCGTACAAACCAACGTAAACTGTTGGAAAATGGCTTCTGTTTTCCGTTGATATTTTTATGCAATACTTACTTGTTTGCATATGGCCGACATATAGTACTACGCATGCGCGTTCTATTCTATTCTCTTATGTTTTCTGCCTCCAATACCTCAACAAGGACCACGGACAGTAGATCTGACCGGAATTCATTTTACTGTAGCAGTAGCAAAAACGTGTCCCTTGTTGACAAATTCGATTTTACACTGCCAAGATTGCGAGAATACTCTTTTCGGAGGAACGCAATTAATGAAGATGATGAAATTTTTAATTAATTAAATAAGATTTTGCTGATTGTTTAATCTGTATATTTTATCTTGTTGCTTTGCTGATTGTTTTCTGGCTTTCCAGCTAGATTTTGTGTACACTGGATCTTTCCAGTGCAATTGTTTTTTAAATGTAAAACATTGCAATAGACATAAAAAAACAACATACAACAACGCATTGTGATCATTTTAAAACAAGCAGTAAGCAAAACCCGATGACTTTTATTAATGTTATGTAATACACCTACTGAGATGGAGATAGCGGCCTGTGGTCACAATATAACACCATTGGCATAAATGGACAACGTCTTGGCAGATAAATCCAGCAAGCTGACAGGATCACTTTTATTAATGTTATATAATACACCTACTGAGATGGAGATAGCGGCATGTGGACACAACGTAATACATTTAAAACTTCGTTGCCAGCCATAGAGCTTTTTTGTAACTGAAATACGATTCTAGTGCGATTCTAGTGCGCCACTCTCAACCTCTCCACCTCTCAAGATTGGTAAAAATCAACTCAATGGTTGTCCTGTTGTCAGTAGTGAAGTAATTTACAATCTGTTGAAGCCCACATAATTCCATAAAATGCAAAAGTTTGATAGACTTCTTGTTTGTTTTATCTTGAACATTGCAGTTAAAATGAGATATAGAGTCCTATAGAAAAAGTCACCCATGACCAAAATAAATATGTCAGTATTTAACACTTGTAACAGGTTCCTTAACCCATCTATCAGGCTTATTATAGATTCTTTAGGACGGACATAAACACATGTCAGCTGCAGGAATTCAAACTGGAGCGTTGTGATTTCAATATAACTGTAATTCACAGAGTTTTGTGTAGGTTGTAGATGATCTCTCTGACATAAACAGCGCTTCCATAGGACGTTCTTTGTGATTTGAAGTTGTTCCTGTATAAGAAAAAATTGAATCCTTTTAGACTCAATTCTGTGTTGTTATCTTCTTGGCACAGTCTTGTTTCAACAAACATGTTGACGTGTGAATCGTTAAACTTGGCATCTACACAGACATCTTCAAAATGAAGATGCAAAGATTGACTGTTATGAAACATGACTTTGAATATGAATATTGATCTGTCCAATGTATTAAGAGGTTGGAAACATAGACTCATTTTCTTAGTTTGTCCATTTCTAATTTAACATTTGTGTCAACCGAAATTTTGCTCTCATTCACATTACCTAAAATGTACATGCTTTCAGCCTGTTCAACACGACTAAAAGATTCTTGAAAAAATCATAATGCATGTGGCATTGTTTTCTGTCCGGTAACTCAATGACAGCTTGCTCAAATATGTCTCCTTGAGATCGATGAACTGTTTTGGCACATGCTAATCTCAATGGGAATTGTTTCCTTGATACCTACACACTATTATATTTGCCAACAAGTGAATTCTCTCTTAAGTGGTGTCTATAAATCGTATGAACATTTTGAAGTCTTATTAAATTCTGAGTGCAGTCCACTTCCCACTTCCTTATGATCAAACAAGATCCACACCACATCTACATTGTTTTTGGTTTTATCATATATTTTTTATTATGCCACTAGCTCCATTGACAAGTCTATCATTAATATAAACATGTACTGTTATGTCGTACCGCAGGCACACAGCTTTTTGTTTTATCTGTTCTTTAGGTTGACTTGTTACGTCTCCAATGACAATATAAAGTGAGTTTACTGTAGTTTTGTCTAGCTCTGACTTGTTGAAAAATTCATTATTGTAAATATCAACTGATCTGTTGTTTAGAGCAAATGGGTGGGAAAATAGGATATCCAGGATAGTCCTTAGTGATCTGCTTCCTTTTTTAGGAAATCTATATATGAAGAGTTGTGTTTTCCTTCTTGGATTCTGTTTAATATCTCTACAAACAAAAAATCAACTTTCTGCCTTATAATGTCAGTGAGCTCCCAAAGCAAGAAGCTATCTGTCCACACATTTTCAGACACAATTTCTGTTGAATTGCGCTATGGATGTTTACATAACCAAGAGTCAATTAGGTTTCAGTTGGAAGTAATCTCCAACTACAATCACACTAATACCACCAATTTGGCACCAAATGGTCTAGAGGCACTCACTACCTCCTGCATACGTTGATATATAAAGGAAAATAGCTTGATATTTCAGCTACAATTATCAATTCAGTTCCAATTTGTGTCTGAGTGCATTTAATAGTTCTGATTTCAAAGGACGATACTGAAAGCCCTTATTTGCAGGTATGTAGAAAGCTGTGTGCAAAATTTAACCTCTGATCAAATAAGCTGCCTTACCCGGGGGAGCAGAAAGCAAAACTGATAATTGTTCTGGATTGTTGCCTTCATTGGTGTTATAATGCTTATCTAAATCTTGATATAGGCAATTAATGAGTCTGGTCTTTCCGAATCCAGCTCCACCACTAAGAAAATGCAAAAGCTGCTCATCACTTGTTTTCACCTTTTTCCAGACGTGGTAGAGAAACTCCTTTTGTTTTTTGGTTTAATGAACCTGCCATAGATCTAAATTCAGAATCACACTAAGTCGGTTCTTCAAATGTTCTTTGGGGACATCACTGCCAGCACAATTCAGATCCTGACCAATATCATATTGCGTGAAAAGGTTTTCACCATATTATTCTATCATCTGTAAATCTTGATTGTCTTCATGCTGAAGTTATATATGCTGTGTAATTGGAGCAACTTCATCAAAAGCATCTTCATGTATTTCATTCTCCATAAATCTTTCTGCTTCTTCAATTTCCTCTGCTTGATGTTCATAATTGACTTTCACAATATTGATCTCATCCACTGATTGTTGGTATTTTCTTCATACGTGTAACAGGGAATCATCATCTCATCCTCTTTTTGCCAAGGCTTGAAAAGCAGTAGTTGTTCTATACAGAATTGCTCTACATCCTTATCTTTAGAGTAACGTATATATCTTATGATTTTCTTCCTTTTCCTACGTTTAAGAACAACGCCATTCTTGCAATGTGTACTTTGTATAGGGCCGTCTTCATCTTTGTACTCATTAGTTTCAGGTAAACAATCTTCAAGGTTATCTTCCTAATCAACCTCTTCCGTTTTTTGGGTTGTTTGATTTTTCAATTAGAATTGTTCAACCTCATCTGAAGTACTATGTACACTGTCTCTAGGGCTTAGATTTCAACATACTTCAGGAATTTGTTGCCAATTGTACGTACTTGATTGCGTTAATCAGAATGTCCTTGTCTCCTTGTCTTGCTTCCTCGCATGCCTTACGTAAGAGATTACTCATACCTCTTTTTTCCTTACTGGCATAGTTCACAATGTACATGAATTATCTCTTCATTTTTGTTAACACTGAGAACTGGGGCATTTTCAATCCATAGTGCGGAGAACCTCTCTGTTGAAACTCAATTCTATAGAAAAATTCTGTTACTTTTCCCAATGGATGTAATGGACAAGGAAGAAAAGAATTGAACATTTCTTTAACTCTTTAGTCAAAGTATATTGCAGTTGTTACTTGATCGGATCTTATCAATCTGCATTTTGTGTGCCATGTAATGTTTTTGTCAATGTCTTCATCTGTGTAATGTTTTTGTCACGTATGAGTCCTAACGAGCGTAGAAGAGGTTTCCAGCGCGTTTCTGAAGCCGACAATGATATGAACCAATTTGGTAAGCTCAACTGACGAACCATAGCAACAAATCCTTCTTAGCTGATTCCCAATAAGGAGGTGACCCCCTTAGTGTTCGGAAAATTCGACAACCATCGTCAAGTTTCACAAGTTTGTCTACATTGCTTTGATCTCTTAGCTCTCCAGCAGTAATATTTTCCCATTGTGCCTGTACCTTCGCGAAGACAGAAACACTTTGACCTGTATTTGTTTCATTTGTGTTTGTTTTAGCTTTAAATAATACATTCTGAACTGCTCTTCTGCCTTCTTGTCTGAGTTCAGACTTTTATATCTATATTTACATACGTACACTGGAAGAGACCTTTCAGAATTATCTGGGCGCTTTTCTCCGCAAAATATGTCTGGGAAAGACAGCTCTTCAATCGCATTATCAAATGAGCTAACTGGAAAATTTCCTTCACTAGGAGCAAATCTGTGTAATGTTTTGTCACGTATGAGTCCTAAAGAGCGTAGAAGAGGTTTCCAGCGCGTTTCTGAAGCCGACAATGATATGAACCAATTTGGTAAGCTCAACTGACGAACCATAGCAACAAATCATTCTTAGCTGATTCCTAATAAGGAGGTTATCCCCTAAGTGTTCGGAAAATTCGATAACCATCGTCAAGTTTCACAAGTTTGTCTACATTGCTTTGATCTCTTAGCTCTCCAGCAGTAATATTTTCCCCTTGTGCCTGTACCTTCGCGAAGACAGAAACACTTTGACCTGTATTTGTTTTAGCTTTAAATAATACATTCGCAGCTGCTCTTCTGTCTTCTTGTCTGAGTTCAGACTTTTATATCTATATTTACATATGTCGCTGTACTTAACTGGAAGAGACCTTTCAGAATTATCTGGGCGCTTTTCTACACAAAATATGTCTGGGAAAGACAGCTCTTCAATCGCATTATCAAATGAGCTAACTGGAAAATTTCCTTCACTAGGAGCAAATCTGTGTAATGTTTTGTCACGTATGAGTCCTAACGAGCGTAGAAGAGGTTTCCAGCGCGTTTCTGAAGCCGACAATGATATGAACCAATTTGGTAAGCTCAACTGACGAACCATAGCAACAAATCCTTCTAAGCTGATTCCCAATAAGGAGGTTATCCCCTAAGTGTTCGAAAAATTCGATAACCATCGTCAAGTTTCACAAGTTTGTCTACATTGCTTTGATCTCTTAGCTCTCCAGCAGTAATATTTTCCCCTTGTGCCTGTACCTTCGCGAAGACAGAA
The DNA here is from genome assembly GCA_037043455.1 of Cyrtodaria siliqua. Classification (NCBI taxonomy): domain Eukaryota; kingdom Metazoa; phylum Mollusca; class Bivalvia; order Adapedonta; family Hiatellidae; genus Cyrtodaria; species Cyrtodaria siliqua. The sequence continues at coordinate 11,484 of JAWPHD010002910.1, read as the reverse complement.
ACACTTTGACCTTATTTGTTTCATTCGTATTTGTTTTAGCTTTAAATAATACATTCTGAACTGCTCTTCTGTCTTCTTGTCTGAGTTCAGACTTTTATATCTATATTTACATTTGTCGCTGTACTTAACTGGAAGAGACTTTTCAGAATTATCTGGGCGCTTTTCTCCGCAAAATATGTCTGGGAAAGACAGCTCTTCAATTGCATATCAAATGAGCTAACTGAAAAATTTCCTTCACTAGGAGCATATGACAAAATATTTCTCTGATTGTCTATATTCTCTGAATAAAGGCTTTTGTCATATACACCGCCACATTCTTCTGTCGGATTCTTCATCTGTATCTTCTTCTTGCCACTGTTCATTTTGATTCTTATCTACATCACAAGTTTCGTCCTTTGTACTAAGAGTCTTTTTCTCCAAACTTTATCATCAGCTATGTAGTCTTTATTAACAACATGGTTCCAATCAGTGTTATCAAGAGTTTGAATGCGGGTTTTCAGCCAAGTATTGTCCAAGCCATCAGGAATATGGGCACAAATAGGGGCTTTGTCAAAAGATACTTTGGAGCATTGATACACTTATCAGGACAGGCCCGTAGCCAGGTTTTTGAAAAGGGGGGTGCGGATATCGCCAAAACGCGGATGTCCCCCTCCTGCAGATGGGGGGTTAGGGGGTCCTCCCCCTAGAAAATTTTGAAATTGAAACGGTAAATCATGCATTCTGGTGACTTTTATATCTATATTTAGGGACAGAAGCTATTGAGCATTTTTTATATGAAATTTCTCTTTTATTGGCCTTACCTCAATACATGAGAAGTGGCGATGGGGGTAGGTGCGGGAGGGGTTGTCCCCCTCCTGCAGGTGGGGGATTAGGGGGTCCTCCCCCTAGAAAATTTGAAATTGAAACGGTAAATCATGCATTCTGATGACTTTTATATCTATATTTAGAGACAGAAGCTATAGAGCATATTTTGTCCAAAAAAGTTGGGTGCGGACGCACCCAACGCACCCCCCCTGGCTACGGGTATGCAGGATGTATGTTTTCAAACATAACATGAGATTTAACCTTTGCAAATTTTTATTATCGTAACCCTGATCTTCTTTCCAGTTGGTGATATTTTAAGAATTCTGTTGCAGGTATGTCAAAATCATTTTGGATTGAATTAGATGTTTTTAGTTTTCTATCAGTTGTATTATATATATCATGTATGCATACAATCTGTTTCTGTATCCACACTAAAGATATATTAAGGATATACCACTGTGTTTTATATTGCTATTGTTCCACAATATGTTTCATTTATATGTTTTGGACTTTTTGTAAAAATTAAAGCTCATAATATATGTTACATTTATATTACTGTTGAAAATAAAATTCCCACCATAGCGTTCGAGTTCTTTCATGTAGATTATTTTCCACGCTCCGTTATTATTTGGGTCTGTTATTCGTTTTACCCTTGATGCTTTAATGAAGGTTAAGTATATTCGTATATCTATTATTTTCAAACCACCATCTTCATATTGTTTTATCATTTCTCTCCTTTTGACTTTATCTCTTTTTGAAATCGAAATGAATTAAAAACCCTTTAGATTTAGTTCTTTTAGTATGTACTCTGGTGGATTTGTAATAGTTGAAAAAAGATACTTTAATTTTGTAATAATAATAGATTTTAAAACAGTAATGTTTCCTATTGTTGATAGTTTAAGCATTTCCATTGATCCATACTATTGTAAAATTGTTTTTATCTATCTGTTTAGTTAATTTCAAACATGTTCGCTGTTTTTGCATGAAAAGTTATGCCAAGAGCCTTTGTCGATTCAGATGTCCATTTTATACATTTTGTTCTACTATAAATTAAGTTCAAAGCGTTCCTGCTCTTAATGTTACACATTTGTTGAGATTTAATTTTAGGCCGGATATATGTTCAAACTCTTCAAACACGTTTAGCATAGCGTTGTAACCTTTTTCAGACCCGTTTAGTAAAAAGTCGCGTCATCAGCAAACATTGTGTGTTTTATCTCTTGATCATTTAATTTTATACCTGTGATATCTGTATCGTTACGTATGGATATTGAAAGTATTTCAATTGCTAAAATAAATATATAAGGGGAAGTGGGCAGCCTTGTCGTACACCTCTTCTCACAATAAAGAATTCTGACCTGTAACCATTGTTTATAATAGCACTTTTTACATCACTCTAAAATAATTTGATCCATAGTATAAACATTGGACCAAAGTTAAAAATTCTAAAACTGAGTATATTTAATCAAGTCCAACTCTGTCGAAAGCTTTTTCGAAGTCGGCAAAAAACAGTAGGCCAGGAAGCTCACTTTCTTCCAAAAATTCAATAATATCGAACAATAATCTTATATTTTCTCCTATGTCCTTTAATAGTTATTAAGTTTATTAAAAATAAGATATAGGGTCCTATAGAAACCACAGCGTCCGAACGCAATGGCGTCAAGGTCAGTGGTCTCTTAAATACATGTACTGTCTCCAAATTTAACAATACATATACCATCTTCTAATTTGATTACATTTATCAATATAACACCGTGAAGTATAGTGTTACAAATTTCATATCTAAACTCACTGTCTATAATTCTTCTTATTTTAATAACTTCCAGCCACTGAACTTACCCTTGACCCTGGGCCAAGCAAATAGTGCAATAGTATAAATTTATTGCGTGTATGTTTTTGCTCTAAAATGTTCCATTTTAGTTGTTTATATATGCTGCATGAATGAAATAAAGATTATTACTATTTTATTGAAATTATTTGAAGTAGCAAGTATTTAATTTGTTTTTATGTAAATGTTACTGCATACATTTCTCTTACGCCCGTATATTAAGATGTCATGATAAGTTGACATGTTTTAATTGCAGCTATTATTAATTGCGATACTCCAGTAAACGTTTATCTGAACCATAGTGATTAAACTGTCACATATAATTACCATTGTAACAGACTGCCATATAATGAAATTATTTAAAGGGACACTGTCTGTAACTTTGTCTGTAGCTTATAAAACATAAAATAATTACATTGACGACATAACATAACTACAATATTGAATATTCAATAAAAAATAAGATGGTTTTCAAGTCTCTCTTATGCCACTGAGTTTCATTTGTGTGTTCTTGGTCATAGGAATCTATTAAATAGTAAGAGTAGGGCAGTTTCCCGAATTCCTGTGTATCCTTCTCCTCTCTATGGGGAGGCTCTGATTAACCTATAATATGTTGATGAGCCGTTAAACAACATTCGTTAAAACACATTGACATGTGTTCATGCATAAATTTCACAGAATGAAAATCAGACAAGTTTTATCTCTGGACAGTGTCCTTTTTATACCGATAATTTTAATCTCATTACTGAATATTTACTCAATAAAAATAAGACGATTTCAACAGTAGTACAATTTGTTTTTATATATATTTATCTAAATCATAAAGAGTTTTGTATAATGCATGCATTTGATGCATTTTATTGTTTAGATAATAAATATTATATAACTAGATAAGGGAGAGTTTCAAAACCACCGGACCGATTAAAATTGGAAGTAATTAGTGTGTTACTGGTTCTGTCTGAACTGTTGCCTGAACTTTAGATAAACAGGATGTGTTTATTGTTACAGCATATGACTATGTGTTACTGAAATTCAGCACTGTTTATCAATGGAACTCTTCACATTAATAATTGTTAAGTGGGAAACATTGTTTACCGTCTGATTTTAGATATGAGTTTTAAAAGGCGGTAACTTGAGGTGCATGCATGCCTGTGTCTTATATAAATGTATACACAGCCCATCACTGGGTCTGTCTCTGTTTAGAATCTCTGATTGGTGTAGGGAACAGAACAACCCTATCTTCATAGCAGCTTGATATTAAAGCACGTAATCAATGTATGCACTTGATGGGCATAATGCAACCTCGATTTTATCAAGACGAAGGTCACTTAAAACTCGTTTGATGGATTTGTCGATTTAGGCGAATCACCATGTTGTGCGCAACTTTTGCTTTATAAGAGCGCTCCCTTGGCGTTTTGTATAGCGCCCGCACGCTACTGTTAGCGGAAATATGTTCGATATAATGCATGCCTATGTACGGTTATAAAAACAGCTTTGCCACTTCAAGGCCTTGAGGGCACATCTAATGAGAGTTGATCAAAATTATACTCAATACAGGAAATTCTGATGATTTGCCAAGATACAACAAGATTGGCTCTGTAAACAAGCAAATAATGTATGTTAATAACTATGGCAGATACTTAGAGATCATTTTGACCGTCGTCTGCGTTGTCGGCTTTACACTTCCGTTGTCGGTCAACAACTTTTGAAGGATTGCACCCACCGTCTTCAAACTTTATAACTTGATTATCCTTGGTGAGAGGGTGAGTTGATCAAAGGTCAAGGTCACTTATAACCACAAGACATGTTTTACATCCCACATCCTTAAACACATGTGTTACTTAAACCATGTTGAAGGTTTTGTGTTCACCAACATTTTGGCACATTTTAATAGGATTTTCCGTAACTTTTCCTTAACTTTTCTTAGATCTAAGCCATTTGAGTTAAACACTTGTGTTGAGTGTTGGACCCCTATTAACCGTCCGTATATTAGTAATAACGGATCTTTGATACCTAATAACGTAGTATCTGTAATTATTACTAATTCGCCATTATTTCGCTTTTCACAGAATGGTATAACATTTAAATTTACATGTAGTCTTTTAACGGAAACAGTTAAAATAAATCTTTCTCCTTTTCGGTTAACCTCAGCGTCATCTGTACAAATTCCACATAATAACTCTACATTTCTTAGATCTAAGCAATTTGTACGTCTCACACATTTAAATCTTCATTCGGCAACCTCATTCCATGTTCCTTCCAATAATTTTACCAGGATTTTTAATAACGGCTCTAAAGTTTCTTTAACACCTCTTATTGTTTTGTATTGTATTGTATACTGTATTGAGAACATATCACGTTACGTCTTCATTCAGACATCGTTTAATTCAATCTAGACGCAGAGTGTTTCCTTCTATAAGTAAGTGCAATGCTAAGAGGTGCATTTGGTGCAATTATTTATCTTGCAAGTCCACCATTAAATCAACTGTTAATGTCAGAACATTTAATATATACTGAAACGCAAAAGACACGCAACACGGGAATTTCCGCTATATATTGTATTAATTCCAAATAATATAAAAAGAAATCCCAAGATGTTTTGTAAAAAAATAAAGTTGCAGTTAATTAGAGAAAAGACACAACTGTGATGTTGTAGAAGTTTTAATCACACTACACATTGTAACAAGAAATTCATAAATGTTGAAGTTGTTCTTTGAAAAACTGAGCCAGTTCTGTACTGTATTTAACATAAAGAGTTTGCAAAATGTTGCATCCTAAGTTTGCTCACATGCTTGAGTCAAACGCGTACTCTGTCAATAATGAAACTTTGAAGGAATACTATTTGCTGTATTATGTGTTGTTTTAGTATTTTTTTCCGAAAGGAAAGGTCTTACGTAGCCATGTACCATTCGATTAACAGCAGCATAGTGTACATACAATATATAGCGGAAATCCCCGTGTTGCGTTTCTTTTGCGTTTCAATATATGTCTAGCTTCAAATGTTGATTCACCTACTTCTCACGTAATTTATGTTTGGACTTGAAATGTACCACGTTGGGGTATACAATATGTTGGACAAACAGGTCGTTCCTTAAAAGTTCGATTCCGTGAGCATAAATATAATGCAGGCAATCCCAAAAAAGTTAAAGGATTACTTGTAACAACACTTTCGTCAGTCAGGTCATAGTTTTAGTAACGTCACTGTTCAACCTGTTGAATATATAATATAAAATAAAAGCTAGTCATAAAGCAGAACTTAAGTGGATGAAAAACTTGCAGACACCATTTCCACTGTGCCTTAATGATAATGTTTATCAACAAAGAAATATTTCAAAAGAGCCTTATATTCACATTTGTGCTATAAGCGTAAATCTAGGTCACATGGTTGTAGACGTAATGGTAACATCAAACGGAAATCAAGTATTACTATGTCAGTCGCTGGTTTACTATTTTTAAAATCTGGAAAGCACTCGATGCTTTTTTGTCTCACTTCTCTATCCATTTCTTCACTTAAGCTGATTGACGAGGAAACATAAACAACTTTCATTCTAACAGATCATTTGCATAACACTGCTTCCATAATTCAAAGCTATACGCAGCATGTTCTCCGACCCCATATTGACAAGGAGTCTGATCACGTCAGACATTCGTTATCTTAATAAAGGCATTGATTGTATTGATATACCAAGTATTTTTCGAGATAATCTTGTTGTTGATTCTATTCCTAAAAATTTCAGAAATTCCGAAAATCCTATAATTTGTAATACGTACAAAAAATAAATCAGAAATATAATTTTCAACTACAACAAAATAGAGTCTGACCTTGATATAGTAAATAACACTCCTAAGGACTGCGAGTGTAGAACATCTACATTTTGCTATGCTCCGGCCGGTCATGGCATAACTGGTAATTTTGATATTAATATAGATAAACGTATTCGGCATTTGTTTTCTAAAGGTCCGAATTATAGATTGCCTTCTGTGATTGATTTTAATGCAGCATGGTCAGATCGGGGATTTAGGTATTAAATGATGTCGTAGAGAACATGCTGACCCTAACTCCCTTTTTATTTCGAAAAAGACAATTTTTAACATCATAGATACACGTATTAACTGCTATACGGCTAACCCCTCCCTACTACTCCCTAGACCTAGGTTTTCATTTCGTAATTTAAAATCGAGAATCCAGGAATTTCATAATAAGTTTGTTTAGTTCCTGCTGATAATGCAGCTAATAATATAATTATTGTTTGACGCCTCCATTACGTCAATATTTTATCTCAGGAACTCGGGAGTAATAATTTGTTTCCTCCGATGCAATCAATCTACTGAAGATAATGTTTTTTCGACGCATATCACTCAGTGCAAGATTTTCAAGGCTGGAATAGACGAAAGCAAAACCGTCTTCCAACGATGTACTGGGTTCCCAAATTACACAAACAACCATATAAAGCCCGTTTTATTTCCATTTCTAGTTCTTGCACCACTACAAATATCTCCAAACGTTTAACATCTTGTCTTACTGCCGTTAAAGATCACGTTAAACAATATTGTGCTAAAGCTTATGAAAAGTCTGGGATTCATTTATTTTGGTCTATTAAAAATTAAAATTAAACGAGACAGTGTAAATAAAGAAATCCCCGCCATGCATTATTCTCTAACTAACAAGGCAGCATTAATAGGCAATATAAGCAAAACACAAAGATGCTCGTGTATGTATAAAAACAAAAAATAACAATAGCCTAGAAAGCCACAAAGAACATACTCAATGACTTGGCAGAAGGCAGAGCACAAGAGAATAAACCATTGAGGGCACGACAACACAAGACCGCAGACAAACATCAAACGTCACTGTCCTTGTGGGCTTTAGGTAGACGTCATCATAGGGTCCATAGCCTGTCCGGTCATCGTACAATTAAAGAGGAAAGCATAGTGGCGAACTGTAAATGGGTCCACCACCAAGCATTCAGTGCGTTACAAAATGATTGGGTCATAACCTCTTTTGATAAACCTTTTAACAAGTTTAACAAAGATAGTATAGAAGTGATCATGACCAAGAATCTTACGAAGTTTGTAAATTACATCACCATAGAAGTCAGGTTGTGATAGTCTTTGTCGCACAACTCGTTAAAGCAATATGGCGATAATGTATTGGGTCCGTATGCTCATTTCCAGGTTTGCGGACTGGAATAACTATTGCTTCCCGCCAAGGATCGGGGAAGTTTCCGGTCACCCAAACCTTATTAAATATATCAAGAAAGGTAGAGAGACAGGTTTCAGGTAAATGTTTTAATAATTGATAATGGATATCATCAGGACCAGCTGATGTATCATGAGCCTTTTTATGGGATTCTCGAAGTTCTTTCAGAGTGAACAGTTTATTGTATTTTTACAATTTTTTCGACTTGAAATTCAGCTTCTTCTGTTCTTTTAGTTTCTTAGGTACCGACCATTTTGATTTATGGTGGGGGTGGGGGGTGGGGGTGGGGGGCCTGAAGTTTTTCCTGAAAAATATTCTGGCCCTTGATTTGCTGAAAAAAAAATATCCTGGCTCTGACTTGAAGGGAAAAAAATAAACATTCCCTCAAATTGTTGAAAAAAGTAATCCAGACTTCTCTCGCATTCTTGGAAAAAAACAAATCTGGCTGTCCAGTTAGAGGAAAAAATAATCTGGCTCCCTTTTCAGTCTATATGATAAATGTAGATCTACTTCATCGGCCACTGGATTCAACATGGAAATGTTTAACCACAATATGGATACATCCACAACTTCTGCTCAGAAGTTTATCGAAATTTCCAGTTGAAATAAGTTGTCGAGGACATTTTTTGATAATTCTTTTTACGAACCCTCCTACGACAAAACGAAATTAGGTATTTTATTTTGCCTCATTGAATTGAATAGTTTATTTTTATTTTTTCCCTTCCTCCTACAGCTATTCTATGTCTTGATTGTTCTTAAGACAAATAATAAAAAAGATAATGGCCTAAATGTGATATACATGGGTCATGGTACTGTGTAAATATTGCAATCCTGTGAGGTGACAGTGAATATGTGTCAACCTTCTAAGGCTATTTATTTTATTTTACTGAAAAATATGTTTGAAAAAGATTTTTGGTTCTGCTAAATATTCCTTTGAAATAAAACAGGAGAAAAAATGGTAACTTCTCTCTGTTCAAAATCACTATTCTCAGCACCTAGAAAATATTTTTGGCGGATGGTTCTTAGTGTTCTTTCGGAATCTTCAGCTGTGAACTCACGAGTAAACTTCAAATCATTTTCAGAAAGTTGTGCAAACTGTGTCAGCTATATTAGTAAATGTTCACTGATTTTCATTTGCTTATGTATACATACACTGTTCAGCATAGGACATCCCAATACATAATTATAAACTTGTTTGACTTCACAATCATAAGACAGTAATTATGCTCGGGTGACATTACAAAAAAGACTATCATTCAGTGACCCACTCCATGGAGACATTACAATCGATATGAGATATATTAAAAAAATGGGAAAAAAACAGTCTATGGACATTTAACATGGGCGTTTGACATGAGGTATATTATTAATAACTATGGTATCAGTGGTCATGGCAGTAATAAATGTAGTATGCATAGCTCATGGTACTTATACATGGGGTATTCATTGGTCATGGTAGTAATGAATGGGGTATTCACTGGTCATCGTAGTAATAAATGTGGTATTTAGTCATGGTAGTAATACTTGCAATATATACAGTGGTCATGGTAGTAGTAAATGTGGTGAAGAGTTGCCATTATAGTTATACATGAGATGCACTTTGGACATGTTAGTAATCAATGTGGTATGCATTTGTCATGGTAGTATTACAATACACTGGTCCTGGTACTTTTGCGATGGATTTTGTGAATATCATCAACAAATAAGTGGACTTAAGAAGCCGCTTCAGCCACATCTAATGCCAGATTATATACAAAGCTATGCGCTATATGCCAGTGTTAATAAGAATGGTATGGATTATTGAAGTCATTGCCCAGTACAAGACAATCCCCTACACCACCAAACAAAACATCCAATCAATTCATAATTTAGAAGAGTTAAAGTGGGCTCACATAGAAAGCAGACAAGTACAAGCACATGAAGTTCTATCCACCAAATATAGAAAGATTCATATTAAAGAAGAGCTGTCGAAAGGGCAGCATTCTCCGGTATTTAAAGTCAATTTTAATCAAGGCCACTGACACTTCTGTGTCACCAACCATGGTGCCAGTTCATTCACAAGATCAAGTCTTAATTGACGAGGTTAATAGGTGGTGGTGACTGAGGTGAGGGTGTAGGGGTGCGGGGAGCGGATGGTCAGTAAACATATACACCAAATAACAAAGCAAGACCTTCAATATCCAAGAAAGATTATGAACTTGAAGAGGGTTGGGAGTGGAAGTGTTACTGAATAGGGGATAAAAACAGATATAATACAATATTTCATTGGTGGAGTCTAAGGTGGAGTGTGTGTGGGGGGGGGGGAGGGTGGGGGAGGTGGGGGATAGAGAGGAGGGGTTGGGGAGGTGCTTGAAAAGAACAGGATGCAGCCAGGATACAGTAGCAGCATTTCTCGATCTTCATCTCTCGATTTCAAATGATTGTATTCTTACTAAAATCTATGATAAGAGAGATGATTTCAATTTTAACATCGTTAACTATCCACACCTGGATGGAGATGTACCTCGTGCTACCTCATACGGGGTGTATATCTCCCATCTCATTCGATTTGCTAGAGCTTGTAATGATGTTATAGACTTCAATGATCGAAATCAAGTAATTACAAGTAAACTTCTTCAGCAGGGTTTTCGTTATCACAAGCTACGTAGATCTTTCTCTAAATTCTACGCGCAACGAGGGCCTGCTGGAAAAGTACAACATCAAACTTAAAACACTTCTGCGACTAGGCATATCACAACCCTCATTTCTGTGGAGATGTGGTCTATAAATCTTCGAAAGTTAAAGGGGTCTGACGGATTTCCTGACCGCTTTACAAATTTAATCAGGAAGTTCGTCAGAAAATGATATAACCCTTTGGTTTTACAGCGCACTGCATGTTTAGAGATGACCCCTCTACAGTCAGTCATTTCGCTTCACTTTTCACTTGACTTTGTACCTACTGAAACCCCAACTAAGGGACCTGGGTGCATGAGCTTTCGTCCACTCGAGTTTTCTGGTCGTACCCTAGATAGGTTTTCTCTTTAGCTGCAACTACTATGGTTGTTCAGTACGATTCTGGATACATCCTGAGATGTTTTCTTGTTTTTTTTATTTATTCTTTTTTTTTTGTATGTGTTTCTTTAGTTAATTTTGTTAACACTGTCTTGTCTATTTGGGCGCTGAAGACAGGATAATAGCGAGGATTGTGCGCATATAAAATCGATTCACAAGCTAACCAGTAGGCCTTATGCCTACTGACCATTCTAAGTCCGGTAAACCTGTCTTCACCACCCTTTCTGTTGTTTTTTGTCTCTTTCATTGTATTTTGAAGTCCTTGTTTGCAATATCAGTGCGGACCTACGATGCATTGCGTTCGGACGCTGTGGTTTCTATAGGACCCTATATCTCATTTATGGTAACTGAGGAGAACCAGAAAAAAAATAGAATAAATATTATCTATCTGGGGTGATGGTGGTGATGTTGTAGAACGTGGGGAGAGGTGTGGGGTTTATTGTCTAATCACATTTACAGCTTTTCATTGTTATTGGATGTATGCAGTGAGTTCTCATTAAAATGTGATGAAGCTGCTAAAAAACTTTAACTGAAACTCTAAGTAGAAAAGAAAATATCATCTAGCTAAAATGAAATAAAAAGTTATGAAATGTGTGTCTGTTAG